>JABKBD010000037.1:0-48944 GCA_014182385.1 Eucalyptus viminalis
AATAAAATCAAATCGAGTCAAAGTGTCCGGTTCGTGTAAGCTAAAGCGAGACCCTACCGGTACGGCTTTTTAAGCCCACAACTTCTTTCTCGGCTCAATCTATTCAATCCTAACCCACTTAACACATAGCGTTTTCTCATTTTTATTATTTCTTATACCTCATTTCTACAAAAAAAAAAAAAAAAAAAAAAACATCTCTCCAAAGCCACACCCAAACTAAAAGGGATACTACCATCCTACAAGTACTCGAGCAAAAGCAATTGTCGTCGAGACCATGTCGGTCAAGCGAGCAAAGCGGGAACAAGGAAACATGCAGTCTTCATAAGGTCAATTAAAAGAATCCAAAGGACCTTCTCATTAGTCTTTATGACTCAAGCTTTCTCCATTCTTTGCAGCGTGTATATAAGCCAGCATGGTGATTCGGCATGGCACCTACCACAAATGGCCAACAACATCAACGACATTACTCCGTCCCAAAACATGACACGGCACCCATTCAATCTTTGAGAAGATGTAATTGCAAGCATCTCCAATAACTACACCAGTTTTTTTATAATGACTTTTTTTTCTTTCAATTTTTTAATATGAATAAAAATAAAATCGAATCGAGTCAAAGTGTCCGGTTCGTCTAAGCTGAAGCGGACCCTACTGGTCGGCTTTTTAAGCCCACAACTTCTTTTCTCGGCTCAATCTATTTAATCCTAACCCACTTAACACATAGCGTTTTCTCATTTTTATTATTTCTTATACCTCATTTCTGCAAAAAAAAAAAAAAAAAAAAAAAAACATCTCTCCAAAGCCACACCCAAACTAAAAGGGATACTACCATCCTACAAGTGCGAGCAAAAGCAATTGTCGTCGACCGTGTCGGTCAAGCAGCAAAGCGGGAACAAGGAAACATGCAGTCTTCATAAGGTCAATTAAAAGAATCCAAAGGACCTTCTCATTAGTCTTTATGACTCAAGCTTTCTCCATTCTTTGCAGCGTGTATATAAGCCAGCATGGTGATTCGGCATGGCACCTACCACAAATGGCCAACAACATCAACGACATTACTCCGTCCCAAAACATGACACGGCACCCATTCAATCTTTGAGAAGATGTAATTGCAAGCATCTCCAATAACTACACCAGTTTTTTTATAATGACTTTTTTTCTTTCAATTTTTTAATATGAATAAAAATAAAATCGAATCGAGTCAAAGTGTCCGGTTCGTCTAAGCAAGCGAGACCCTACCGGTCTGGCTTTTTAAGCCCACAACTTCTTTTCTCGGCTCAATCTATTCAATCCTAACCCACTTAACACATAGCGTTTTCTCATTTTTATTATTTCTTATACCTCATTTCTGCAAAAAAAAAAAAAAAAAAAAAAAAAAATCATCTCTCCGAAGCCACACCCAAACTAAAACGGATACTACCATCCTACAAGTGCGAGCAAAAGCAATTGTCGTCGATTGGGTCGGTCAAGCAGCAAAGCGGGAACAAGGAAACATGCAGTCTTCATAAGGTCAATTAAAACAATCCAAAGGACCTTCTCATTAGTCTTTATGACTCAAGCTTTCTCCATTCTTTGCAGCGTGTATATAAGCCAGCATGGTGATTCTGGCATGGCACCTACCACAAATGGCCAACAACATCAACGACATTACTCCGTCCCAAAACATGACACGGCACCCATTCAATCTTTGAGAAGATGTAATTGCAAGCATCTCCAATAACTACACCAGTTTTTTTATAATGACTTTTTTTTCTTTCAATTTTTTAATATGAATAAAAATAAAATCGAATCGAGTCAAAGTGTCCAGTTCGTCTAAGCTGAAGCAGACCCTACCGGTCTGGCTTTTTAAGCCCACAACTTCTTTTCTCGGCTCAATCTATTCAATCCTAACCCACTTAACACATAGCGTTTTCTCATTTTTATTATTTCTTATACCTCATTTCTGCAAAAAAAAAAAAAAAAAAAAAAAAAACATCTCTCCAAAGCCACACCCAAACTAAAAGGGATACTACCATCCTACAAGTGCGAGCAAAAGCAATTGTCGTCGACGTGTGTGGTCAAGCAGCAAAGCGGGAACAAGGAAACATGCAGTCTTCATAAGGTCAATTAAAACAATCCAAATGACCTTCTCATTAGTCTTTATGACTCAAGCTTTCTTCATTATTTGCAGCGTGTATATAAGCCAGCATGGTGATTCTGGCATGGCACCTACCACAAATGGCCAACAACATCAACGACATTACTCCGTCCCAAAACATGACACGGCACCCATTCAATCTTTGAGAAGATGTAATTGCAAGCATCTCCAATAACTACACCAGTTTTTTTATAATGATTTTTTTTTTTTTCTTTCAATTTTTTAATATGAATAAAAATAAAATCGAATCGAGTCAAAGTGTCCAGTTCGTCTAAGCTGAAGCAGACCCTACCGGTCTGGCTTTTTAAGCCCACAACTTCTTTTCTCGGCTCAATCTATTCAATCCTAACCCACTTAACACATAGCGTTTTCTCATTTTTATTATTTCTTATACCTCATTTCTACAAAAAAGAAAAAGAAAAAACATCTCTCCAAAGCCACACCCAAACTAAAAGGGATACTACCATCCTACAAGTACTGAACAAAAGCAATTGTTGTCGACCATGCCAGTCAAGAAGCAAAGAGGCAACAAGGAAACATACAGTCTTCAAAAGGTCAATTAAAACAATCCAAAGGACCTTCTCATTAGTCTTTATGACTCAAGCTTTCTCCATTCTTTGCAGCGTGTATATAAGCCAGCATGGTGATTCTGGCATGGCACCTACCACAAATGGCCAACAACATCAACGACATTACTCCGTCCCAAAACATGACACGGCACCCATTCAATCTTTGAGAAGATGTAATTGCAAGCATCTCCAATAACTACACCAGTTTTTTTATAATGACTTTTTTCTTTCAATTTTTTAATATGAATAAAAATAAAATCGAATCGAGTCAAAGTGTCCAGTTCGTCTAAGCTCAAGCAGACCCTACTGGTCTGGCTTTTTAAGCCCACAACTTCTTTTCTCGGCTCAATCTATTTAATATAAACCACTTAACACATAGCGTTTTCTCATTTTTATTATTTCTTATACCTCATTTCTGCAAAAAAAAAAAAAAAAAACATCTCTCCAAAGCCACACCCAAACTAAAAGGGATACTACCCTCCTACAAGTACTGAGCAAAAGCAATTGTCGTCGACTGTGTCGGTCAAGTAGCAAAGCGGGAACGAGGAAACATGCAGTCTTCATAAGGTCAATTAAAACAATCCAAATGACCTTCTCATTAGTCTTTATGACTCAAGCTTTCTTCATTATTTGCACCGTGGATGTAAGCCAGCAAGGTGATTCTGGCATGGCACCTACCACAGATGGCCAACAACATCAACGACATTACTCCGTCCCAATACATGACACGGCACCCATTCAATCTTTCAGAAGATGTAATTGCAAGCATCTCCAATAACTACACCAGTTTTTTTATAATGACTTTTTTTTCTTTCAACTTTTTAATATGAATGAAAATAAAATCGAATCGAGTCAAAGTGTCCAGTTCGTCTAAGCTGAAGAAGACCGAGACCCTACCGGTCTGGCTTTTTAAGCCCACAACTTCTTTTCTCGGCTCAATCTATTTAATCCTAACCCACTTAACACATAGCGTTTTCTCATTTTTATTATTTCTTATACCTCATTTCAAAAAAAAAAAAAAAAAAAAAAAAAAAAAAAACATCTCTCCAAAGCCACACCCAAACTAAAAGGGATACTACCATCCTACAAGTGCGAGCAAAAGCAATTGTCGTCGACCGTGTCGGTCAAGCAGCAAAGCGGGAACAAGGAAACATGCAGTCTTCAAAAGGTCAATTAAAACAATCCAAAGGACCTTCTCATTAGTCTTTATGACTCAAGCTTTCTCCATTCTTTGCAGCGTGTATATAAGCCAGCATGGTGATTCTGGCATGGCACCTACCACAAATGGCCAACAACATCAACGACATTACTCCGTCCCAAAACATGACACGGCACCCATTCAATCTTTGAGAAGATGTAATTGCAAGCATCTCCAATAACTACACCAGTTTTTTTATAATGACTTTTTTTTTCTTTCAATTTTTTAATATGAATAAAAATAAAATCGAATCGAGTCAAAGTGTCCAGTTCGTCTAAGCTGAAGCAGACCCCTACCGGTCTGGCTTTTTAAGCCCACAACTTCTTTTCTCGGCTCAATCTATTTAATCCTAACCCACTTAACACATAGCGTTTTCTCATTTTTATTATTTCTTATACCTCATTTCTGCAAAAAAAAAAAAAAAAAAAAAAAAAACATCTCTCCAAAGCCACACCCAAACTAAAAGGGATACTACCATCCTACAAGTACTGAGCAAAAGCAATTGTCGTCGACCGTGTCGGTCAAGCAGCAAAGCGGGAACAAGGAAACATGCAGTCTTCATAAGGTCAATTAAAACAATCCAAATGACATTCTCATTAGTCTTTATGACTCAAGCTTTCTTCATTATTTGCAGAGTGTATATATGCCAGCATGGTGATTCTGGCATGGCACCTACCACAAATGGCCAACAACATCAACGACATTACTCCGTCCCAAAACATGACACGGCACCCATTCCATCTTTGAGAAGATCTATTTGCAAGCATCTCCAATAACTACACCAATTTTTTTATAATGACTTTTTTTCTTTCAATTTTTTAATATGAATAAAAATAAAATCGAATCGAGTCAAAGTGTCCAGTTCGTCTAAGCTGAAGCGAGACCCTACTGGTCTGGCTTTTTAAGCCCACAACTTCTTTTCTCGGCTCAATCTATTCAATCCTAACCCACTTAACACATAGCGTTTTCTCATTTTTATTATTTCTTATACCTCATTTCTGCAAAAAAAAAAAAAAAAAAAAAAAAACATCTCTCCAAAGCCACACCCAAACTAAAAGGGATACTACCATCCTACAAGTACTGAGCAAAAGCAATTGTCGTCGATTGTGTCGGTCAAGCAGCAAAGCGGGAACAAGGAAACATGCAGTCTTCATAAGGTCAATTAAAAGAATCCAAAGGACCTTCTCATTAGTCTTTATGACTCAAGCTTTCTCCATTCTTTGCAGCGTGTATATAAGCCAGCATGGTGATTCTGGCATGGCACCTACCACAAATGGCCAACAAGATCAACGACATTACTCCGTCCGAAAATGTGACACGGCACCCATTGAATCTTTGAGAAGATGTAATTGCAAGCATCTCCAATAACTACACCAGTTTTTTTATAATGACTTTTTTTTCTTTCAATTTTTTAATATGAATAAAAATAAAATCAAATCGAGTCAAAGCGTCCAGTTCGTGTAAGCTGAAGCAGACCCAACTGGTCTGGCTTTTTAAGCCCACAACTTCTTTTCTCGGCTCAATCTATTTAATAGGAACCCACTTAACACATAGCGTTTTCTCATTTTTATTATTTCTTATACCTCATTTCTGCAAAAAAAAAAAAAAAAAAAAAATCATCTCTCCGAAGCCACACCCAAACTAAAACTGATACTACCATCCTACAAGTACTGAGCAAAAGCAATTGTCGTCGACTGTGTCCGTCAAGCAGCAAAGCGGGAACAAGGAAACATGCAGTCTTCATCAGGTCAATTAAAAGAATCCAAAGGACCTTCTCATTAGTCTTTATGACTCAAGCTTTCTCCATTCTTTGCAGCGTGTATATAAGCCAGCATGGTGATTCTGGCATGGCACCTACCACAAATGGCCAACAACATCGACGACATTACTCCGTCCCAAAACATGACACGACACCCATTCAATCTTTCAGAAGATGTAATTACAAGCATCTCGAATAACTACACCAGTTTTTATAATGACTTTTTTTGTTTTAATTTTTTAATATGAACAAAAATAAAATCGAATCAAGTCAAAGTGTCCAGTTCGTCTAAGCTGAAGCAGACCCTACTGGTCTGGCTTTTTAAGCCCACAACTTCTTTTCTCGGCTCAATCTATTCAATCCTAACCCACTTAACACATAGCGTTTTCTCATTTTTATTATTTCTTATACCTCATTTCTGCAAAAAAAAAAAAAAAAAAAAAAAAAAAAAAAACATCTCTCCAAAGCCACACCCAAACTAAAAGGGATACTACCATCCTACAAGTACTCGAGCAAAAGCAATTGTCGTCGATTGTGTCGGTCAAGCAGCAAAGCGGGAACAAGGAAACATGCAGTCTTCATAAGGTCAATTAAAAGAATCCAAAGGACCTTCTCATTAGTCTTTATGACTCAAGCTTTCTCCATTCTTTGCAGCGTGTATATAAGCCAGCATGGTGATTCTGGCATGGCACCTACCACAAATGGCCAACAACATCAACGACATTACTCCGTCCCAAAACATGACACGGCACCCATTCAATCTTTGAGAAGATGTAATTGCAAGCATCTCCAATAACTACACCAGTTTTTTTATAGACTTTTTTTTTTTCTTTCAATTTTTTAATATGAATAAAAATAAAATCGAATCGAGTCAAAGTGTCCAGTTCGTCTAAGCTGAAGCAGACCCTACCGGTCTGGCTTTTTAAGCCCACAACTTCTTTTCTCGGCTCAATCTATTTAATCCTAACCCACTTAACACATAGCGTTTTCTCATTTTTATTATTTCTTATACCTCATTTCTGCAAAAAAAAAAAAAAAAAAAAAAAAAACATCTCTCCAAAGCCACACCCAAACTAAAAGGGATACTACCATCCTACAAGTACGAGCAAAAGCAATTGTCATCGACCCTGTCGGTCAAGCAGCAAAGCGGCAGGAAGGAAACAAGCAGTCTGCAGAAGGTCAATTAGAACAATCCAAAGGACCTTTCATTAATGTTTATCACTCAAGCCTTCTCCATTCTTTGCAGCGTGTATATAAGCCAGCATGGTGATTCTGGCATGGCACCTACCACAAATGGCCAACAACATCAACGACATTACTCCGTCCCAAAACATGACACGGCACCCATTCAATCTTTGAGAAGATGTAATTGCAAGCATCTCCAATAACTACACCAATTTTTTTATAATGACTTTTTTTTCTTTCAATTTTTTTAATATGAATAAAAATAAAATGGAATCGAGTCAAAGTGTCCAGTTCGTCTAAGCTAAAGCAGACCCTACTGGTCTGGCTTTTTAAGCCCACAACTTCTTTTCTCGGCTCAATCTATTCAATCCTAACCCACTTAACACATAGCGTTTTCTCATTTTTATTATTTCTTATACCTCATTTCTGCAAAAAAAAAAAAAAAAAAAAAAAAACATCTCTCCAAAGCCACACCCAAACTAAAAGGGATACTACCATCCTACAAGTACTGAGCAAAAGCAATTGTCGTCGACCATGTGTCGGTCAAGCAGCAAAGCGGGAACAAGGAAACATGCAGTCTTCATAAGGTCAATTAAAAGAATCCAAAGGACCTTCTCATTAGTCTTTATGACTCAAGCTTTCTCCATTCTTTGCAGCGTGTATATAAGCCAGCATGGTGATTCTGGCATGGCACCTACCACAAATGGCCAACAACATCAACGACATTACTCCGTCCCAAAACATGACACGGCACCCATTCAATCTTTGAGAAGATGTAATTGCAAGCATCTCCAATAACTACACCAGTTTTTTTATAATGACTTTTTTTTTTTTTCTTTCAATTTTTTAATATGAATAAAAATAAAATCGAATCGAGTCAAAGTGTCCAGTTCGTCTAAGCTGAAGCGAGACCCCCTACTGGTCTGGCTTTTTAAGCCCACAACTTCTTTTCTCGGCTCAATCTATTCAATCCTAACCCACTTAACACATAGCGTTTTCTCATTTTTATTATTTCTTATACCTCATTTCTGCAAAAAAAAAAAAAAAAAAAAAAAAAAAAAAAACATCTCTCCAAAGCCACACCCAAACTAAAAGGGATACTACCATCCTACAAGTGCGAGCAAAAGCAATTGTCGTCGACCGTGTCGGTCAAGCAGCAAAGCGGGAACAAGGAAACATGCAGTCTTCATAAGGTCAATTAAAAGAATCCAAAGGACCTTCTCATTAGTCTTTATGACTCAAGCTTTCTCCATTCTTTGCAGCGTGTATATAAGCCAGCATGGTGATTCTGGCATGGCACCTACCACAAATGGCCAACAACATCAACGACATTACTCCGTCCCAAAACATGACACGGCACCCATTCAATCTTTGAGAAGATGTAATTGCAAGCATCTCCAATAACTACACCAGTTTTTTTATAATGACTTTTTTTTCTTTCAATTTTTTAATATGAATAAAAATAAAATCGAATCGAGTCAAAGTGTCCAGTTCGTCTAAGCTGAAGCAGACCCTACTGGTCTGGCTTTTTAAGCCCACAACTTCTTTTCTCGGCTCAATCTATTCAATCCTAACCCACTTAACACATAGCGTTTTCTCATTTTTATTATTTCTTATACCTCATTTCTGCAAAAAAAAAAAAAAAAAAAAAAAAAACATCTCTCCAAAGCCACACCCAAACTAAAAGGGATACTACCATCCTACAAGTACTGAGCAAAAGCAATTGTCGTCGACTGTGTCGGTCAAGCAGCAAAGCGGGAACAAGGAAACATGCAGTCTTCATAAGGTCAATTAAAAGAATCCAAAGGACCTTCTCATTAGTCTTTATGACTCAAGCTTTCTCCATTCTTTGCAGCGTGTATATAAGCCAGCATGGTGATTCTGGCATGGCACCTACCACAAATGGCCAACAACATCAACGACATTACTCCGTCCCAAAACATGACACGGCACCCATTCAATCTTTGAGAAGATGTAATTGCAAGCATCTCCAATAACTACACCAGTTTTTTTATAATGACTTTTTTTTCTTTCAATTTTTTAATATGAATAAAAATAAAATCGAATCGAGTCAAAGTGTCCAGTTCGTCTAAGCTGAAGCAGACCCTACCTGGTCTGGCTTTTTAAGCCCACAACTTCTTTTCTCGGCTCAATCTATTCAATCCTAACCCACTTAACACATAGCGTTTTCTCATTTTTATTATTTCTTATACCTCATTTCTGCAAAAAAAAAAAAAAAAAAAAAAAAAAACATCTCTCCAAAGCCACACCCAAACTAAAAGGGATACTACCATCCTACAAGTACGAGCAAAAGCAATTGTCGTCGACTGTGTCGGTCAAGCAGCAAAGCGGGAACAAGGAAACATGCAGTCTTCATAAGGTCAATTAAAAGAATCCAAAGGACCTTCTCATTAGTCTTTATGACTCAAGCTTTCTCCATTCTTTGCAGCGTGTATATAAGCCAGCATGGTGATTCGGCATGGCACCTACCACAAATGGCCAACAACATCAACGACATTACTCCGTCCCAAAACATGACACGGCACCCATTCAATCTTTGAGAAGATGTAATTGCAAGCATCTCCAATAACTACACCAGTTTTTTTATAATGACTTTTTTTTCTTTCAACTTTTTAATATGAATGAAAATAAAATCGAATCGAGTCAAAGTGTCCAGTTCGTCTAACCTGAAGCAGACCCTACTGGTCTGGCATTTTAAGCCCACAACTTCTTTTCTCGGCTCAATCTATTTAATACTAACCCACTTAACACATAGTGTTTTCTCATTTTTATTATTTCTTATACCTCGTTTCTGCAAAAAAAAAAAAAATATATATATATATATCTCTCCAAAGCCACACCCAAACTAAAAGGAATACTACCCTCCTACAAGTGCGAGCAAAAGCAATTGTCGTCGATGTGTCGGTCAAGCAGCAAAGCGGGAACAAGGAAACATGCAGTCTTCATAAGGTCAATTAAAAGAATCCAAAGGACCTTCTCATTAGTCTTTATGACTCAAGCTTTCTCCATTCTTTGCAGCGTGTATATAAGCCAGCATGGTGATTCTGGCATGGCACCTACCACAAATGGCCAACAACATCAACGACATTACTCCGTCCCAAAACATGACACGGCACCCATTCAATCTTTGAGAAGATGTAATTGCAAGCATCTCCAATAACTACACCAGTTTTTTTATAATGACTTTTTTTCTTTCAATTTTTTAATATGAATAAAAAGAAAAACGGATCGAGTCAAACTGTCTAGTTCGTCTAAGCTGACGCGAACCCTACCCGTCCGTGTATTTCTGCCAACAACTACTTTTCTCGGCTCAATCTATTTAGTCCTAACCCACTTAGTACCTAGCCTTATCTCATTTTTATTATTTCTTATACCTCATCTCTACAAAAAAAAAAAAAAAAAAAATATCTCTCCAAAGCCACACCCAAACTAAAAGGCATACTACCCTCCTACAAGTGCGAGCAAAAGCAATTGTCGTCGACCGTGTCGGTCAAGCAGCAAAGCGGGAACAAGGAAACATGCAGTCTTCATAAGGTCAATTAAAAGAATCCAAAGGACCTTCTCATTAGTCTTTATGACTCAAGCTTTCTCCATTCTTTGCAGCGTGTATATAAGCCAGCATGGTGATTCTGGCATGGCACCTACCACAAATGGCCAACAACATCAACGACATTACTCCGTCCCAAAACATGACACGGCACCCATTCAATCTTTGAGAAGATGTAATTGCAAGCATCTCCAATAACTACACCAGTTTTTTTATAATGACTTTTTTTTTTTCTTTCAATTTTTTAATATGAATAAAAATAAAATCGAATCGAGTCAAAGTGTCCAGTTCGTCTAAGCTGAAGCTGAAGCAGACCCTACTTGGTCTGGCTTTTTAAGCCCACAACTTCTTTTCTCGGCTCAATCTATTCAATCCTAACCCACTTAACACATAGCGTTTTCTCATTTTTATTATTTCTTATACCTCATTTCTGCAAAAAAAAAAAAAAAAAAAAAAAAAAAAATCATCTCCAAAGCCACACCCAAACTAAAAGGGATACTACCATCCTACAAGTACTGAGCAAAAGCAATTGTCGTCGCGTGTGTCGGTCAAGAAGCAAAGCGGGAACAAGGAAACATGCAGTCTTCATAAGGTCAATTAAAAGAATCCAAAGGACCTTCTCATTAGTCTTTATGACTCAAGCTTTCTCCATTCTTTGCAGCGTGTATATAAGCCAGCATGGTGATTCTGGCATGGCACCTACCACAAATGGCCAACAACATCAACGACATTACTCCGTCCCAAAACATGACACGGCACCCATTCAATCTTTGAGAAGATGTAATTGCAAGCATCTCCAATAACTACACCAGTTTTTTTATAATGACTTTTTTTTCTTTCAATTTTTTAATATGAATAAAAATAAAATCGAATCGAGTCAAAGTGTCCAGTTCGTCTAAGCTGAAGCAGACCCTACCGGTCTGGCTTTTTAAGCCCACAACTTCTTTTCTCGGCTCAATCTATTCAATCCTAACCCACTTAACACATAGCGTTTTCTCATTTTTATTATTTCTTATACCTCATTTTCTAAAAAAAAAAAAAAAAAAAAAACATCTCTCCAAAGCCACACCCAAACTAAAAGGGATACTACCATCCTACAAGTACTCGAGCAAAAGCAATTGTCGTCGACGTGTGTCGGTCAAGCAGCAAAGCGGGAACAAGGAAACATGCAGTCTTCATAAGGTCAATTAAAAGAATCCAAAGGACCTTCTCATTAGTCTTTATGACTCAAGCTTTCTCCATTCTTTGCAGCGTGTATATAAGCCAGCATGGTGATTCTGGCATGGCACCTACCACAAATGGCCAACAACATCAACGACATTACTCCGTCCCAAAACATGACACGGCACCCATTCAATCTTTGAGAAGATGTAATTGCAAGCATCTCCAATAACTACACCAGTTTTTTTATAATGACTTTTTTTTTTCTTTCAATTTTTTAATATGAATAAAAATAAAATCGAATCGAGTCAAAGTGTCCAGTTCGTCTAAGCTGAAGCGAGACCCTACTGGTCTGGCTTTTTAAGCCCACAACTTCTTTTCTCGGCTCAATCTATTCAATCCTAACCCACTTAACACATAGCGTTTTCTCATTTTTATTATTTCTTATACCTCATTTCTGCAAAAAAAAAAAAAAAAAAAAAAAAAAACATCTCTCCAAAGCCACACCCAAACTAAAAGGGATACTACCATCCTACAAGTACGAGCAAAAGCAATTGTCGTCGACCGTGTCGGTCAAGCAGCAAAGCGGGAACAAGGAAACATGCAGTCTTCATAAGGTCAATTAAAAGAATCCAAAGGACCTTCTCATTAGTCTTTATGACTCAAGCTTTCTCCATTCTTTGCAGCGTGTATATAAGCCAGCATGGTGATTCGGCATGGCACCTACCACAAATGGCCAACAACATCAACGACATTACTCCGTCCCAAAACATGACACGGCACCCATTCAATCTTTGAGAAGATGTAATTGCAAGCATCTCCAATAACTACACCAGTTTTTTTATAATGACTTTTTTTTCTTTCAATTTTTTAATATGAATAAAAATAAAATCGAATCGAGTCAAAGTGTCCAGTTCGTCTAAGCTGAAGCAGACCCTACGGTCTGGCTTTTTAAGCCCACAACTTCTTTTCTCGGCTCAATCTATTCAATCCTAACCCACTTAACACATAGCGTTTTCTCATTTTTATTATTTCTTATACCTCATTTCTGCAAAAAAAAAAAAAAAAAAAAAACATCTCTCCAAAGCCACACCCAAACTAAAAGGGATACTACCATCCTACAAGTGCGAGCAAAAGCAATTGTCGTCGACCGTGTCGGTCAAGCAGCAAAGCGGGAACAAGGAAACATGCAGTCTTCATAAGGTCAATTAAAAGAATCCAAAGGACCTTCTCATTAGTCTTTATGACTCAAGCTTTCTCCATTCTTTGCAGCGTGTATATAAGCCAGCATGGTGATTCTGGCATGGCACCTACCACAAATGGCCAACAACATCAACGACATTACTCCGTCCCAAAACATGACACGGCACCCATTCAATCTTTGAGAAGATGTAATTGCAAGCATCTCCAATAACTACACCAGTTTTTTTATAATGTTTTTTTTTTTTTTCTTTCAATTTTTTAATATGAATAAAAATAAAATCGAATCGAGTCAAAGTGTCCAGTTCGTCTAAGCTGAAGCAGACCCTACTGGTCTGGCTTTTTAAGCCCACAACTTCTTTTCTCGGCTCAATCTATTCAATCCTAACCCACTTAACACATAGCGTTTTCTCATTTTTATTATTTCTTATACCTCATTTCTGCAAAAAAAAAAAAAAAAAAAAAAAAAAAACATCTCTCCAAAGCCACACCCAAACTAAAAGGGATACTACCATCCTACAAGTGCGAGCAAAAGCAATTGTCGTCGACCGTGTCGGTCAAGCAGCAAAGCGGGAACAAGGAAACATGCAGTCTTCATAAGGTCAATTAAAAGAATCCAAAGGACCTTCTCATTAGTCTTTATGACTCAAGCTTTCTCCATTCTTTGCAGCGTGTATATAAGCCAGCATGGTGATTCTGGCATGGCACCTACCACAAATGGCCAACAACATCAACGACATTACTCCGTCCCAAAACATGACACGGCACCCATTCAATCTTTGAGAAGATGTAATTGCAAGCATCTCCAATAACTACACCAGTTTTTTTATAATGACTTTTTTTTCTTTCAATTTTTTAATATGAATAAAAATAAAATCGAATCGAGTCAAAGTGTCCAGTTCGTCTAAGCTGAAGCAGACCCTACGGTCTGGCTTTTTAAGCCCACAACTTCTTTTCTCGGCTCAATCTATTCAATCCTAACCCACTTAACACATAGCGTTTTCTCATTTTTATTATTTCTTATACCTCATTTCTAAAAAAAAAAAAAAAAAAAAATCATCTCCAAAGCCACACCCAAACTAAAAGGGATACTACCATCCTACAAGTACGAGCAAAAGCAATTGTCGTCGACCGTGTCGGTCAAGCAGCAAAGCGGGAACAAGGAAACATGCAGTCTTCATAAGGTCAATTAAAAGAATCCAAAGGACCTTCTCATTAGTCTTTATGACTCAAGCTTTCTCCATTCTTTGCAGCGTGTATATAAGCCAGCATGGTGATTCTGGCATGGCACCTACCACAAATGGCCAACAACATCAACGACATTACTCCGTCCCAAAACATGACACGGCACCCATTCAATCTTTGAGAAGATGTAATTGCAAGCATCTCCAATAACTACACCAGTTTTTTTATAATGACTTTTTTTCTTTCAATTTTTTAATATGAATAAAAATAAAATCGAATCGAGTCAAAGTGTCCAGTTCGTCTAAGCTGAAGCAGACCCCTACTGGTCTGGCTTTTTAAGCCCACAACTTCTTTTCTCGGCTCAATCTATTCAATCCTAACCCACTTAACACATAGCGTTTTCTCATTTTTATTATTTCTTATACCTCATTTCTACAAAAAAAAAAAAAGAAAAAAAAAACATCTCTCCAAAGCCACACCCAAACTAAAAGGGATACTACCATCCTACAAGTCGAGCAAAAGCAATTGTCGTCGATTGTGTCGGTCAAGCAGCAAAGCGGGAACAAGGAAACATGCAGTCTTCATAAGGTCAATTAAAAGAATCCAAAGGACCTTCTCATTAGTCTTTATGACTCAAGCTTTCTCCATTCTTTGCAGCGTGTATATAAGCCAGCATGGTGATTCTGGCATGGCACCTACCACAAATGGCCAACAACATCAACGACATTACTCCGTCCCAAAACATGACACGGCACCCATTCAATCTTTGAGAAGATGTATTTGCAAGCATCTCCAATAACTACACCAGTTTTTTTATAATGACTTTTTTTTCTTTCAATTTTTTAATATGAATAAAAATAAAATCGAATCGAGTCAAAGTGTCCAGTTCGTCTAAGCTGAAGCAGACCCCTGGTCTGGCTTTTAAGCCCACAACTTCTTTTCTCGGCTCAATCTATTCAATCCTAACCCACTTAACACATAGCGTTTTCTCATTTTTATTATTTCTTATACCTCATTTCTAAAAAAAAAAAAAAAAAAACATCTCTCCAAAGCCACACCCAAACTAAAAGGGATACTACCATCCTACAAGTACTGAGCAAAAGCAATTGTCGTCGACCGTGTCGGTCAAGCAGCAAAGCGGGAACAAGGAAACATGCAGTCTTCATAAGGTCAATTAAAAGAATCCAAAGGACCTTCTCATTAGTCTTTATGACTCAAGCTTTCTCCATTCTTTGCAGCGTGTATATAAGCCAGCATGGTGATTCTGGCATGGCACCTACCACAAATGGCCAACAACATCAACGACATTACTCCGTCCCAAAACATGACACGGCACCCATTCAATCTTTGAGAAGATGTAATTGCAAGCATCTCCAATAACTACACCAGTTTTTTTATAATGACTTTTTTTTCTTTCAATTTTTTAATATGAATAAAAATAAAATCGAATCGAGTCAAAGTGTCCAGTTCGTCTAAGCTGAAGCAGACCCTACCGGTCTGGCTTTTTAAGCCCACAACTTCTTTTCTCGGCTCAATCTATTCAATCCTAACCCACTTAACACATAGCGTTTTCTCATTTTTATTATTTCTTATACCTCATTTCTGCAAAAAAAAAAAGAAAAAACATCTCTCCAAAGCCACACCCAAACTAAAAGGGATACTACCATCCTACAAGTACGAGCAAAAGCAATTGTCGTCGACTGTGTCGGTCAAGCAGCAAAGCGGGAACAAGGAAACATGCAGTCTTCATAAGGTCAATTAAAAGAATCCAAAGGACCTTCTCATTAGTCTTTATGACTCAAGCTTTCTCCATTCTTTGCAGCGTGTATATAAGCCAGCATGGTGATTCGGCATGGCACCTACCACAAATGGCCAACAACATCAACGACATTACTCCGTCCCAAAACATGACACGACACCCATTCAATCTTTGAGAAGATGTATTTGCAAGCATCTCCAATAACTACACCAGTTTTTTTATAATGACTTTTTTTTTTTCTTTCAATTTTTTAATATGAATAAAAATAAAATCGAATCGAGTCAAAGTGTCCAGTTCGTCTAAGCTGAAGCAGACCCTACCGGTCTGGCTTTTTAAGCCCACAACTTCTTTTCTCGGCTCAATCTATTCAATCCTAACCCACTTAACACATAGCGTTTTCTCATTTTTATTATTTCTTATACCTCATTTCTACAAAAAAAAAAAAAAAAACATCTCTCCAAAGCCACACCCAAACTAAAAGGGATACTACCATCCTACAAGTGCGAGCAAAAGCAATTGTCGTCGACTGTGTCGGTCAAGCAGCAAAGCGGGAACAAGGAAACATGCAGTCTTCATAAGGTCAATTAAAAGAATCCAAAGGACCTTCTCATTAGTCTTTATGACTCAAGCTTTCTTCATTATTTGCAGCGTGTATATAAGCCAGCATGGTGATTCTGGCATCGCACCTACCACAAATGGCCAACAACATCAACGACATTACTCCGTCCCAAAACATGACACGACACCGATTGAATCTTTTAGAAGCTGTATTTGCAAGCATCTCCAATAACTACACCAGTTTTTTTATAATGACTTTTTTTGTTTTAATTTTTTAATATGAACAAAAATAAAATCGAATCGAGTCAAAGTGTCCAGTTCGTCTAAGCTAAAGCAGACCCTACTGGTCTGGCTTTTTAAGCCCACAACTTCTTTTCTCGGCTCAATCTATTCAATCCTAACCCACTTAACACATAGCGTTTTCTCATTTTTATTATTTCTTATACCTCATTTCTAAAAAAAAAAAAAAAAAAAAACATCTCTCCAAAGCCACACCCAAACTAAAAGGGATACTACCATCCTACAAGTGCGAGCAAAAGCAATTGTCGTCGACTGTGTCGGTCAAGCAGCAAAGCGGGAACAAGGAAACATGCAGTCTTCATAAGGTCAATTAAAAGAATCCAAAGGACCTTCTCATTAGTCTTTATGACTCAAGCTTTCTCCATTCTTTGCAGCGTGTATATAAGCCAGCATGGTGATTCGGCATGGCACCTACCACAAATGGCCAACAACATCAACGACATTACTCCGTCCCAAAACATGACACGGCACCCATTCAATCTTTGAGAAGATGTATTTGCAAGCATCTCCAATAACTACACCAGTTTTTTTATAATGACTTTTTTTTCTTTCAATTTTTTAATATGAATAAAAATAAAATCGAATCGAGTCAAAGTGTCCAGTTCGTCTAAGCTGAAGCAGACCCTACTGGTCGAGCTTTTTAAGCCCACAACTTCTTTTCTCGGCTCAATCTATTCAATCCTAACCCACTTAACACATAGGGTTTTCTCATTTTTATTATTTCTTATACCTCATTTCTACAAAAAGAAAAAAAAAAAAACATCTCTCCAAAGCCACACCCAAACTAAAAGGGATACTACCATCCTACAAGTACCGAGCAAAAGCAATTGTCGTCGACCGTGTCGGTCAAGCAGCAAAGCGGGAACAAGGAAACATGCAGTCTTCATAAGGTCAATTAAAAGAATCCAAAGGACCTTCTCATTAGTCTTTATGACTCAAGCTTTCTCCATTCTTTGCAGCGTGTATATAAGCCAGCATGGTGATTCTGGCATGGCACCTACCACAAATGGCCAACAACATCAACGACATTACTCCGTCCCAAAACATGACACGACACCCATTCAATCTTTGAGAAGATGTATTTGCAAGCATCTCCAATAACTACACCAGTTTTTTTATAATGACTTTTTTTCTTTCAATTTTTTAATATGAATAAAAATAAAATCGAATCGAGTCAAAGTGTCCAGTTCGTCTAAGCTGAAGCAGACCCTACCGGTCTGGCTTTTTAAGCCCACAACTTCTTTTCTCGGCTCAATCTATTCAATCCTAACCCACTTAACACATAGCGTTTTCTCATTTTTATTATTTCTTATACCTCATTTCTAAAAAAAAAAAAAAAAAAAAAAAAAAACATCTCTCCAAAGCCACACCCAAACTAAAAGGGATACTACCATCCTACAAGTACGAGCAAAAGCAATTGTCGTCGACCGTGTCGGTCAAGCAGCAAAGCGGGAACAAGGAAACATGCAGTCTTCATAAGGTCAATTAAAAGAATCCAAAGGACCTTCTCATTAGTCTTTATGACTCAAGCTTTCTCCATTCTTTGCAGCGTGTATATAAGCCAGCATGGTGATTCTGGCATGGCACCTACCACAAATGGCCAACAACATCAACGACATTACTCCGTCCCAAAACATGACACGACACCCATTCAATCTTTGAGAAGATGTATTTGCAAGCATCTCCAATAACTACACCAGTTTTTTTATAATGACTTTTTTTTTTTTTCTTTCAATTTTTTAATATGAATAAAAATAAAATCGAATCGAGTCAAAGTGTCCAGTTCGTCTAAGCTGAAGCAGACCCTACCGGTCTGGCTTTTTAAGCCCACAACTTCTTTTCTCGGCTCAATCTATTCAATCCTAACCCACTTAACACATAGCGTTTTCTCATTTTTATTATTTCTTATACCTCATTTCTACAAAAAAAAAAAGAAAAAGAAAAAACATCTCTCCAAAGCCACACCCAAACTAAAAGGGATACTACCATCCTACAAGTGCGAGCAAAAGCAATTGTCGTCGACCGTGTCGGTCAAGCAGCAAAGCGGGAACAAGGAAACATGCAGTCTTCATAAGGTCAATTAAAAGAATCCAAAGGACCTTCTCATTAGTCTTTATGACTCAAGCTTTCTCCATTCTTTGCAGCGTGTATATAAGCCAGCATGGTGATTCTGGCATGGCACCTACCACAAATGGGCAACAACATCAACGACATTACTCCGTCCCAGAACATGACACGCCACCCATTCCATCTTTGAGAAGATGTATTTGCAAGCATCTCCAATAACTACACCAGTTTTTTTATAATGATTTTTTTTCTTTCAATTTTTTAATATGAATAAAAATAAAATCGAATCGAGTCAAAGTGTCCAGTTCGTCTAAGATAAGGCAGATCCTACTGGTCTGGCTTTTTAAGCCCACAACTTCTTTTCTCGGCTCAATCTATTCAATCCTAACCCACTTAACACATAGCGTTTTCTCATTTTTATTATTTCTTATACCTCATTTCTACAAAAAAAAAAAAAAAAACATCTCTCCAAAGCCACACCCAAACTAAAAGGGATACTACCATCCTACAAGTACTGCGAGCAAAAGCAATTGTCGTCGACTGTGTCGGTCAAGCAGCAAAGCGGGAACAAGGAAACATGCAGTCTTCATAAGGTCAATTAAAAGAATCCAAAGGACCTTCTCATTAGTCTTTATGACTCAAGCTTTCTCCATTCTTTGCAGCGTGTATATAAGCCAGCATGGTGATTCTGGCATGGCACCTACCACAAATGGCCAACAACATCAACGACATTACTCCGTCCCAAAACATGACACGACACCCATTCAATCTTTGAGAAGATGTATTTGCAAGCATCTCCAATAACTACACCAGTTTTTTTATAATGACTTTTTTTTTTCTTTCAATTTTTTAATATGAATAAAAATAAAATCGAATCGAGTCAAAGTGTCCAGTTCGTCTAAGCTGAAGCGAGACCCTACTGGTCTGGCTTTTTAAGCCCACAACTTCTTTTCTCGGCTCAATCTATTCAATCCTAACCCACTTAACACATAGCGTTTTCTCATTTTTATTATTTCTTATACCTCATTTCTGCAAAAAAAAAAAAAAAAAAACATCTCTCCAAAGCCACACCCAAACTAAAAGGGATACTACCATCCTACAAGTGCGAGCAAAAGCAATTGTCGTCGATCGTGTCGGTCAAGCAGCAAAGCGGGAACAAGGAAACATGCAGTCTTCATAAGGTCAATTAAAAGAATCCAAAGGACCTTCTCATTAGTCTTTATGACTCAAGCTTTCTCCATTCTTTGCAGCGTGTATATAAGCCAGCATGGTGATTCTGGCATGGCACCTACCACAAATGGCCAACAACATCAACGACATTACTCCGTCCCAAAACATGACACGACACCCATTCAATCTTTGAGAAGATGTATTTGCAAGCATCTCCAATAACTACACCAGTTTTTTTATAATGACTTTTTTTTCTTTCAATTTTTTAATATGAATAAAAATAAAATCGAATCGAGTCAAAGTGTCCAGTTCGTCTAAGCTGAAGCAGACCCTACTGGTCTGGCTTTTTAAGCCCACAACTTCTTTTCTCGGCTCAATCTATTCAATCCTAACCCACTTAACACATAGCGTTTTCTCATTTTTATTATTTCTTATACCTCATTTCTACAAAAAAGAAAAAAAAAAAACATCTCTCCAAAGCCACACCCAAACTAAAAGGGATACTACCATCCTACAAGTACTGAGCAAAAGCAATTGTCGTCGTCGTGTCGGTCAAGCAGCAAAGCGGGAACAAGGAAACATGCAGTCTTCATAAGGTCAATTAAAAGAATCCAAAGGACCTTCTCATTAGTCTTTATGACTCAAGCTTTCTCCATTCTTTGCAGCGTGTATATAAGCCAGCATGGTGATTCTGGCATGGCACCTACCACAAATGGCCAACAACATCAACGACATTACTCCGTCCCAAAACATGACACGACACCCATTCAATCTTTTGGAAGATGTATTTGCAAGCATCTCCAATAACTACACCAGTTTTTTTATAATGACTTTTTTTTTTTCTTTCAATTTTTTAATATGAATAAAAATAAAATCGAATCGAGTCAAAGTGTCCAGTTCGTCTAAGCTGAAGCAGACCCCCGGGTCTGGCTTTTTAAGCCCACAACTTCTTTTCTCGGCTCAATCTATTCAATCCTAACCCACTTAACACATAGCGTTTTCTCATTTTTATTATTTCTTATACCTCATTTCTACAAAAAAAAGAAAAAGAAAAACATCTCTCCAAAGCCACACCCAAACTAAAAGGGATACTACCATCCTACAAGTGCGAGCAAAAGCAATTGTCGTCGACGTGTGTCGGTCAAGCAGCAAAGCGGGAACAAGGAAACATGCAGTCTTCATAAGGTCAATTAAAAGAATCCAAAGGACCTTCTCATTAGTCTTTATGACTCAAGCTTTCTCCATTCTTTGCAGCGTGTATATAAGCCAGCATGGTGATTCTGGCATGGCACCTACCACAAATGGCCAACAACATCAACGACATTACTCCGTCCCAAAACATGACACGACACCCATTCAATCTTTCAGAAGATGTATTTGCAAGCATCTCCAATAACTACACCAGTTTTTTTATAATGACTTTTTTTTTTCTTTCAATTTTTTAATATGAATAAAAATAAAATCGAATCGAGTCAAAGTGTCCAGTTCGTCTAAGCTGAAGCAGACCCTACCGGTCTGGTTTTAAGCCCACAACTTCTTTTCTCGGCTCAATCTATTCAATCCTAACCCACTTAACACATAGCGTTTTCTCATTTTTATTATTTCTTATACCTCATTTCTACAAAAAAAAGAAAAAGAAAAAACATCTCTCCAAAGCCACACCCAAACTAAAAGGGATACTACCATCCTACAAGTACGAGCAAAAGCAATTGTCGTCGATCGTGTCGGTCAAGCAAAGCAAAGCGGGAACAAGGAAACATGCAGTCTTCATAAGGTCAATTAAAAGAATCCAAAGGACCTTCTCATTAGTCTTTATGACTCAAGCTTTCTCCATTCTTTGCAGCGTGTATATAAGCCAGCATGGTGATTCGGCATGGCACCTACCACAAATGGCCAACAACATCAACGACATTACTCCGTCCCAAAACATGACACGACACCCATTCAATCTTTGAGAAGATGTATTTGCAAGCATCTCCAATAACTACACCAGTTTTTTTATAATGACTTTTTTTTTTTTTCTTTCAATTTTTTTTAATATGAATAAAAATAAAATCGAATCGAGTCAAAGTGTCCAGTTCGTCTAAGCTGAAGCAGACCCTACGGGTGGTCTGGCTTTTAAGCCCACAACTTCTTTTCTCGGCTCAATCTATTCAATCCTAACCCACTTAACACATAGCGTTTTCTCATTTTTATTATTTCTTATACCTCATTTCTACAAAAAGAAAAAGAAAAAACATCTCTCCAAAGCCACACCCAAACTAAAAGGGATACTACCATCCTACAAGTACGAGCAAAAGCAATTGTCGTCGACGTGTCGGTCAAGCAGCAAAGCGGGAACAAGGAAACATGCAGTCTTCATAAGGTCAATTAAAAGAATCCAAAGGACCTTCTCATTAGTCTTTATGACTCAAGCTTTCTCCATTCTTTGCAGCGTGTATATAAGCCAGCATGGTGATTCTGGCATGGCACCTACCACAAATGGCCAACAACATCAACGACATTACTCCGTCCCAAAACATGACACGACACCCATTCAATCTTTCAGAAGATGTATTTGCAAGCATCTCCAATAACTACACCAGTTTTTTTATAATGACTTTTTTTTCTTTCAATTTTTTAATATGAATAAAAATAAAATCGAATCGAGTCAAAGTGTCCAGTTCGTCTAAGCTGAAGCAGACCCTACTTGGTCTGGCTTTTTAAGCCCACAACTTCTTTTCTCGGCTCAATCTATTCAATCCTAACCCACTTAACACATAGCGTTTTCTCATTTTTATTATTTCTTATACCTCATTTCTACAAAAAGAAAAAAAAAAAAAACATCTCTCCAAAGCCACACCCAAACTAAAAGGGATACTACCATCCTACAAGTACGAGCAAAAGCAATTGTCGTCGACGTGTGTCGGTCAAGCAGCAAAGCGGGAACAAGGAAACATGCAGTCTTCATAAGGTCAATTAAAAGAATCCAAAGGACCTTCTCATTAGTCTTTATGACTCAAGCTTTCTCCATTCTTTGCAGCGTGTATATAAGCCAGCATGGTGATTCTGGCATGGCACCTACCACAAATGGCCAACAACATCAACGACATTACTCCGTCCCAAAACATGACACGACACCCATTCAATCTTTGAGAAGATGTATTTGCAAGCATCTCCAATAACTACACCAGTTTTTTTATAATGACTTTTTTTTTTTCTTTCAATTTTTTAATATGAATAAAAATAAAATCGAATCGAGTCAAAGTGTCCAGTTCGTCTAAGCTGAAGCAGACCCTACCGGTCTGGCTTTTTAAGCCCACAACTTCTTTTCTCGGCTCAATCTATTCAATCCTAACCCACTTAACACATAGCGTTTTCTCATTTTTATTATTTCTTATACCTCATTTCTACTACAAAAAAAAAAAAAAAAAAAAACATCTCTCCAAAGCCACACCCAAACTAAAAGGGATACTACCATCCTACAAGTACTTGAGCAAAAGCAATTGTCGTCGATCGTGTCGGTCAAGCAGCAAAGCGGGAACAAGGAAACATGCAGTCTTCATAAGGTCAATTAAAAGAATCCAAAGGACCTTCTCATTAGTCTTTATGACTCAAGCTTTCTCCATTCTTTGCAGCGTGTATATAAGCCAGCATGGTGATTCGGCATGGCACCTACCACAAATGGCCAACAACATCAACGACATTACTCCGTCCCAAAACATGACACGACACCCATTCAATCTTTCAGAAGATGTATTTGCAAGCATCTCCAATAACTACACCAGTTTTTTTATAATGACTTTTTTTTTTTTCTTTCAATTTTTTAATATGAATAAAAATAAAATCGAATCGAGTCAAAGTGTCCAGTTCGTCTAAGCTGAAGCAGACCCTACCGGTCTGGCTTTTTAAGCCCACAACTTCTTTTCTCGGCTCAATCTATTCAATCCTAACCCACTTAACACATAGCGTTTTCTCATTTTTATTATTTCTTATACCTCATTTCTACAAAAAAAAAAAGAAAAAGAAAAAACATCTCTCCAAAGCCACACCCAAACTAAAAGGGATACTACCATCCTACAAGTGCGAGCAAAAGCAATTGTCGTCGACGTGTCGGTCAAGCAGCAAAGCGGGAACAAGGAAACATGCAGTCTTCATAAGGTCAATTAAAAGAATCCAAAGGACCTTCTCATTAGTCTTTATGACTCAAGCTTTCTCCATTCTTTGCAGCGTGTATATAAGCCAGCATGGTGATTCTGGCATGGCACCTACCACAAATGGCCAACAACATCAACGACATTACTCCGTCCCAAAACATGACACGACACCCATTCAATCTTTGAGAAGATGTATTTGCAAGCATCTCCAATAACTACACCAGTTTTTTTATAATGACTTTTTTTTTTCTTTCAATTTTTTAATATGAATAAAAATAAAATCGAATCGAGTCAAAGTGTCCAGTTCGTCTAAGCTGAAGCAGACCCTACTGGTCCGGCTTTTTAAGCCCACAACTTCTTTTCTCGGCTCAATCTATTCAATCCTAACCCACTTAACACATAGCGTTTTCTCATTTTTATTATTTCTTATACCTCATTTCTACAAAAAAGAAAAAAAAAAAACATCTCTCCAAAGCCACACCCAAACTAAAAGGGATACTACCATCCTACAAGTGCGAGCAAAAGCAATTGTCGTCGACCATGTGTGTCGGTCAAGCAGCAAAGCGGGAACAAGGAAACATGCAGTCTTCATAAGGTCAATTAAAAGAATCCAAAGGACCTTCTCATTAGTCTTTATGACTCAAGCTTTCTCCATTCTTTGCAGCGTGTATATAAGCCAGCATGGTGATTCTGGCATGGCACCTACCACAAATGGCCAACAACATCAACGACATTACTCCGTCCCAAAACATGACACGACACCCATTCAATCTTTCAGAAGATGTATTTGCAAGCATCTCCAATAACTACACCAGTTTTTTTATAATGACTTTTTTTTTTTCTTTCAATTTTTTAATATGAATAAAAATAAAATCGAATCGAGTCAAAGTGTCCAGTTCGTCTAAGCTGAAGCAGACCCTACTGGTCTGGCTTTTTAAGCCCACAACTTCTTTTCTCGGCTCAATCTATTCAATCCTAACCCACTTAACACATAGCGTTTTCTCATTTTTATTATTTCTTATACCTCATTTCTACAAAAAAAAAAAAAAAAAAAAAAACATCTCTCCAAAGCCACACCCAAACTAAAAGGGATACTACCATCCTACAAGTGCGAGCAAAAGCAATTGTCGTCGATCGTGTGTCGGTCAAGCAGCAAAGCGGGAACAAGGAAACATGCAGTCTTCATAAGGTCAATTAAAAGAATCCAAAGGACCTTCTCATTAGTCTTTATGACTCAAGCTTTCTCCATTCTTTGCAGCGTGTATATAAGCCAGCATGGTGATTCTGGCATGGCACCTACCACAAATGGCCAACAACATCAACGACATTACTCCGTCCCAAAACATGACACGACACCCATTCAATCTTTGAGAAGATGTATTTGCAAGCATCTCCAATAACTACACCAGTTTTTTTATAATGACTTTTTTTTCTTTCAATTTTTTAATTTGAATAAATATAAAATCGAAACGAGTCAAAGTGTGCAGTTCGTCTAAGCTGAAGCAGACACTACTGGTCTGGCTTTTTAAGCCCACAACTTCTTTTCTCGGGTCAATCTATTCAATCCTAACCCACTTAACACATAGCGTTTTCTCATTTTTATTATTTCTTATACCTCATTTCTACAAAAAAGAAAAAGAAAAAACATCTCTCCAAAGCCACACCCAAACTAAAAGGGATACTACCATCCTACAAGTATTGAGCAAAAGCAATTGTCGTCGACTGTGTCGGTCAAGCAGCAAAGCGGGAACAAGGAAACATGCAGTCTTCATAAGGTCAATTAAAAGAATCCAAAGGACCTTCTCATTAGTCTTTATCACTCAAGCTTTCTCCATTCTTTGCAGCGTGTATATAAGCCAGCATGGTGATTCTGGCATGGCACCTACCACAAATGGCCAACAACATCAACGACATTACTCCGTCCCAAAACATGACACGACACCCATTCAATCTTTCAGAAGATGTATTTGCAAGCATCTCCAATAACTACACCAGTTTTTTTATAATGACTTTTTTTTCTTTCAATTTTTTAATATGAATAAAAGTAAAATCGAATCGAGTCGAAGTGTCCAGTTCGTCTAAGCTGAAGCAGACCCTACTGGTCTGGCTTTTTAAGCCCACAACTTCTTTTCTCGGCTCAATCTATTCAATCATAACCCATTTAACACCTAGCGTTTTCTCCTTTTTATTATTTCTTATAGCTCATTTCTACAAAAAGCATCTCTCCAAAGCCACATCCAAACTAAAAGGGATACTACCATCCTACAAGTGCGAGCAAAAGCAATTGTCGTCGACGTGTCGGTCAAGCAGCAAAGCGGGAACAAGGAAACATGCAGTCTTCATAAGGTCAATTAAAAGAATCCAAAGGACCTTCTCATTAGTCTTTATCACTCAAGCTTTCTCCATTCTTTGCAGCGTGTATATAAGCCAGCATGGTGATTCGGCATGGCACCTACCACAAATGGCCAACAACATCAACGACATTACTCCGTCCCAAAACATGACACGACACCCATTCAATCTTTCAGAAGATGTATTTGCAAGCATCTCCAATAACTACACCAGTTTTTTTATAATGACTTTTTTTTTTTCTTTCAATTTTTTAGTATGAATAAAAATAAAATCGAATCGAGTCAAAGTGTCCAGTTCGTCTAAGCTGAAGCAGACCCTACCGGTCTGGCTTTTTAAGCCCACAACTTCTTTTCTCGGCTCAATCTATTCAATCCTAACCCACTTAACACATAGCGTTTTCTCATTTTTATTATTTCTTATACCTCATTTCTACAATAAAAGAAAAAGAAAAAACATCTCTCCAAAGCCACACCCAAACTAAAAGGGATACTACCATCCTACAAGTACGAGCAAAAGCAATTGTCGTCGACTGTGTCGGTCAAGCAGCAAAGCGGGAACAAGGAAACATGCAGTCTTCATAAGGTCAATTAAAAGAATCCAAAGGACCTTCTCATTAGTCTTTATCACTCAAGCTTTCTCCATTCTTTGCAGCGTGTATATAAGCCAGCATGGTGATTTCGGCATGGCACCTACCACAAATGGCCAACAACATCAACGACATTACTCCGTCCCAAAACATGACACGACACCCATTCAATCTTTCAGAAGATGTATTTGCAAGCATCTCCAATAACTACACCAGTTTTTTTATAATGACTTTTTTTTTCTTTCAATTTTTTAGTATGAATAAAAATAAAATCGAATCGAGTCAAAGTGTCCAGTTCGTCTAAGCTGAAGCAGACCCTACTGGTCTGGCTTTTTAAGCCCACAACTTCTTTTCTCGGCTCAATCTATTCAATCCTAACCCACTTAACACATAGCGTTTTCTCATTTTTATTATTTCTTATACCTCATTTCTACAAAAAAAAGAAAAAGAAAAAACATCTCTCCAAAGCCACACCCAAACTAAAAGGGATACTACCATCCTACAAAGTGCGAGCAAAAGCAATTGTCGTCGACCGTGTCGGTCAAGCAGCAAAGCGGGAACAAGGAAACATGCAGTCTTCATAAGGTCAATTAAAAGAATCCAAAGGACCTTCTCATTAGTCTTTATCACTCAAGCTTTCTCCATTCTTTGCAGCGTGTATATAAGCCAGCATGGTGATTCTGGCATGGCACCTACCACAAATGGCCAACAACATCAACGACATTACTCCGTCCCAAAACATGACACGACACCCATTCAATCTTTCAGAAGATGTATTTGCAAGCATCTCCAATAACTACACCAGTTTTTTTATAATGAGTTTTTTTTTCTTTCAATTTTTTTAGTATGAATAAAAATAAAATCGAATCGAGTCAAAGTGTCCAGTTCGTCTAAGCTGAAGCAGACCCTACTGGTCTGGCTTTTTAAGCCCACAACTTCTTTTCTCGGCTCAATCTATTCAATCCTAACCCACTTAACACATAGCGTTTTCTCATTTTTATTATTTCTTCTACCTCATTTCTACAAAAAAAAAAAAGAAGAAAAAACATCTCTCCAAAGCCACACCCAAACTAAAAGGGATTAAACCATCCAACAAGTACTGAGCAAAAGCAATTGTCGTCGACTGTGTCGGTCAAGCAGCAAAGCGGGAACAAGGAAACATGCAGTCTTCATAAGGTCAATTAAAAGAATCCAAATGACCTTCTCATTAGTCTTTATCACTCAAGCTTTCTCCATTCTTTGCAGCGTGTATATAAGCCAGCATGGTGATTCTGGCATGGCACCTACCACAAATGGCCAACAACATCAACGACATTACTCCGTCCCAAAACATGACACGACACCCATTCAATCTTTCAGAAGATGTATTTGCAAGCATCTCCAATAACTACACCAGTTTTTTTATAATGACTTTTTTTTTTTCTTTCAATTTTTTAGTATGAATAAAAATAAAATCGAATCGAGTCAAAGTGTCCAGTTCGTCTAAGCTGAAGCAGACCCTACCGGTCTGGCTTTTTAAGCCCACAACTTCTTTTCTCGGCTCAATCTATTCAATCCTAACCCACTTAACACATAGCGTTTTCTCATTTTTATTATTTCTTATACCTCATTTCTAAAAAAAAAAGAAAAAGAAAAAACATCTCTCCAAAGCCACACCCAAACTAAAAGGGATACTACCATCCTACAAGTGCGAGCAAAAGCAATTGTCGTCGACTGTGTCGGTCAAGCAGCAAAGCGGGAACAAGGAAACATGCAGTCTTCATAAGGTCAATTAAAAGAATCCAAAGGACCTTCTCATTAGTCTTTATCACTCAAGCTTTCTCCATTCTTTGCAGCGTGTATATAAGCCAGCATGGTGATTCTGGCATGGCACCTACCACAAATGGCCAACAACATCAACGACATTACTCCGTCCCAAAACATGACACGACACCCATTCAATCTTTCAGAAGATGTATTTGCAAGCATCTCCAATAACTACACCAGTTTTTTTATAATGACTTTTTTTTTCTTTCAATTTTTTAGTATGAATAAAAATAAAATCGAATCGAGTCAAAGTGTCCAGTTCGTCTAAGCTGAAGCAGACCCTACCTGGTCTGGCTTTTTAAGCCCACAACTTCTTTTCTCGGCTCAATCTATTCAATCCTAACCCACTTAACACATAGCGTTTTCTCATTTTTATTATTTCTTATACCTCATTTCTACAAAAAAAGAAAAAGAAAAAACATCTCTCCAAAGCCACACCCAAACTAAAAGGGATACTACCATCCTACAAGTACTTGAGCAAAAGCAATTGTCGTCGATCGTGCGTGTCGGTCAAGCAGCAAAGCGGGAACAAGGAAACATGCAGTCTTCATAAGGTCAATTAAAAGAATCCAAAGGACCTTCTCATTAGTCTTTATCACTCAAGCTTTCTCCATTCTTTGCAGCGTGTATATAAGCCAGCATGGTGATTCTGGCATGGCACCTACCACAAATGGCCAACAACATCAACGACATTACTCCGTCCCAAAACATGACACGACACCCATTCAATCTTTCAGAAGATGTATTTGCAAGCATCTCCAATAACTACACCAGTTTTTTTATAATGACTTTTTTTTTTTTTCTTTCAATTTTTTAGTATGAATAAAAATAAAATCGAATCGAGTCAAAGTGTCCAGTTCGTCTAAGCTGAAGCAGACCCTACCGGTCTGGCTTTTTAAGCCCACAACTTCTTTTCTCGGCTCAATCTATTCAATCCTAACCCACTTAACACATAGCGTTTTCTCATTTTTATTATTTCTTATACCTCATTTCTACAAAAAAGAAAAAGAAAAAACATCTCTCCAAAGCCACACCCAAACTAAAAGGGATACTACCATCCTACAAGTACGAGCAAAAGCAATTGTCGTCGACGTGTCGGTCAAGCAGCAAAGCGGGAACAAGGAAACATGCAGTCTTCATAAGGTCAATTAAAAGAATCCAAAGGACCTTCTCATTAGTCTTTATCACTCAAGCTTTCTCCATTCTTTGCAGCGTGTATATAAGCCAGCATGGTGATTCTGGCATGGCACCTACCACAAATGGCCAACAACATCAACGACATTACTCCGTCCCAAAACATGACACGACACCCATTCAATCTTTCAGAAGATGTATTTGCAAGCATCTCCAATAACTACACCAGTTTTTTTATAATGACTTTTTTTTTTTCTTTCAATTTTTTAGTATGAATAAAAATAAAATCGAATCGAGTCAAAGTGTCCAGTTCGTCTAAGCTGAAGCAGACCCTACCGGTCTGGCTTTTTAAGCCCACAACTTCTTTTCTCGGCTCAATCTATTCAATCCTAACCCACTTAACACATAGCGTTTTCTCATTTTTATTATTTCTTATACCTCATTTCTACAAAAAAGAAAAAGAAAAAACATCTCTCCAAAGCCACACCCAAACTAAAAGGGATACTACCATCCTACAAGTATTGAGCAAAAGCAATTGTCGTCGACGTGTGTCGGTCAAGCAGCAAAGCGGGAACAAGGAAACATGCAGTCTTCATAAGGTCAATTAAAAGAATCCAAAGGACCTTCTCATTAGTCTTTATCACTCAAGCTTTCTCCATTCTTTGCAGCGTGTATATAAGCCAGCATGGTGATTCTGGCATGGCACCTACCACAAATGGCCAACAACATCAACGACATTACTCCGTCCCAAAACATGACACGACACCCATTCAATCTTTCAGAAGATGTATTTGCAAGCATCTCCAATAACTACACCAGTTTTTTTATAATGACTTTTTTTTTCTTTCAATTTTTTAGTATGAATAAAAATAAAATCGAATCGAGTCAAAGTGTCCAGTTCGTCTAAGCTGAAGCAGACCCTACCTGGTCTGGCTTTTTAAGCCCACAACTTCTTTTCTCGGCTCAATCTATTCAATCCTAACCCACTTAACACATAGCGTTTTCTCATTTTTATTATTTCTTATACCTCATTTCTACAAAAAAGAAAAAGAAAAAACATCTCTCCAAAGCCACACCCAAACTAAAAGGGATACTACCATCCTACAAGTGCGAGCAAAAGCAATTGTCGTCGTCGGTGTGTCGGTCAAGCAGCAAAGCGGGAACAAGGAAACATGCAGTCTTCATAAGGTCAATTAAAAGAATCCAAAGGACCTTCTCATTAGTCTTTATCACTCAAGCTTTCTCCATTCTTTGCAGCGTGTATATAAGCCAGCATGGTGATTCTGGCATGGCACCTACCACAAATGGCCAACAACATCAACGACATTACTCCGTCCCAAAACATGACACGACACCCATTCAATCTTTCAGAAGATGTATTTGCAAGCATCTCCAATAACTACACCAGTTTTTTTATAATGACTTTTTTTTTCTTTCAATTTTTTAGTATGAATAAAAATAAAATCGAATCGAGTCAAAGTGTCCAGTTCGTCTAAGCTGAAGCAGACCCTACCGGTCTGGCTTTTTAAGCCCACAACTTCTTTTCTCGGCTCAATCTATTCAATCCTAACCCACTTAACACATAGCGTTTTCTCATTTTTATTATTTCTTATACCTCATTTCTACAAAAAAAAGAAAAAGAAAAAACATCTCTCCAAAGCCACACCCAAACTAAAAGGGATACTACCATCCTACAAGTACGAGCAAAAGCAATTGTCGTCGATCGTGTCGGTCAAGCAGCAAAGCGGGAACAAGGAAACATGCAGTCTTCATAAGGTCAATTAAAAGAATCCAAAGGACCTTCTCATTAGTCTTTATCACTCAAGCTTTCTCCATTCTTTGCAGCGTGTATATAAGCCAGCATGGTGATTCTGGCATGGCACCTACCACAAATGGCCAACAACATCAACGACATTACTCCGTCCCAAAACATGACACGACACCCATTCAATCTTTCAGAAGATGTATTTGCAAGCATCTCCAATAACTACACCAGTTTTTTTATAATGACTTTTTTTTTCTTTCAATTTTTTAGTATGAATAAAAATAAAATCGAATCGAGTCAAAGTGTCCAGTTCGTCTAAGCTGAAGCGGACCCTACCTGGTCTGGCTTTTTAAGCCCACAACTTCTTTTCTCGGCTCAATCTATTCAATCCTAACCCACTTAACACATAGCGTTTTCTCATTTTTATTATTTCTTATACCTCATTTCTACAAAAAAAAAAGAAGAAAAAACATCTCTCCAAAGCCACACCCAAACTAAAAGGGATACTACCATCCTACAAGTACTTGAGCAAAAGCAATTGTCGTCGACGTGTGTCGGTCAAGCAGCAAAGCGGGAACAAGGAAACATGCAGTCTTCATAAGGTCAATTAAAAGAATCCAAAGGACCTTCTCATTAGTCTTTATCACTCAAGCTTTCTCCATTCTTTGCAGCGTGTATATAAGCCAGCATGGTGATTCTGGCATGGCACCTACCACAAATGGCCAACAACATCAACGACATTACTCCGTCCCAAAACATGACACGACACCCATTCAATCTTTCAGAAGATGTATTTGCAAGCATCTCCAATAACTACACCAGTTTTTTTATAATGACTTTTTTTTTTCTTTCAATTTTTTAGTATGAATAAAAATAAAATCGAATCGAGTCAAAGTGTCCAGTTCGTCTAAGCTGAAGCAGACCCTACTGGTCTGGCTTTTTAAGCCCACAACTTCTTTTCTCGGCTCAATCTATTCAATCCTAACCCACTTAACACATAGCGTTTTCTCATTTTTATTATTTCTTATACCTCATTTCTACAAAAAAGAAAAAAAAAAAACATCTCTCCAAAGCCACACCCAAACTAAAAGGGATACTACCATCCTACAAGTACTGAGCAAAAGCAATTGTCGTCGACGTGTGTCGGTCAAGCAGCAAAGCGGGAACAAGGAAACATGCAGTCTTCATAAGGTCAATTAAAAGAATCCAAAGGACCTTCTCATTAGTCTTTATCACTCAAGCTTTCTCCATTCTTTGCAGCGTGTATATAAGCCAGCATGGTGATTCTGGCATGGCACCTACCACAAATGGCCAACAACATCAACGACATTACTCCGTCCCAAAACATGACACGACACCCATTCAATCTTTCAGAAGATGTATTTGCAAGCATCTCCAATAACTACACCAGTTTTTTTATAATGACTTTTTTTTTTCTTTCAATTTTTTAGTATGAATAAAAATAAAATCGAATCGAGTCAAAGTGTCCAGTTCGTCTAAGCTGAAGCAGACCCTACTGGTCTGGCTTTTTAAGCCCACAACTTCTTTTCTCGGCTCAATCTATTCAATCCTAACCCACTTAACACATAGCGTTTTCTCATTTTTATTATTTCTTATACCTCATTTCTACAAAAAAAGAAAAAGAAAAAACATCTCTCCAAAGCCACACCCAAACTAAAAGGGATACTACCATCCTACAAGTACTGAGCAAAAGCAATTGTCGTCGATCGTGTGTCGGTCAAGCAGCAAAGCGGGAACAAGGAAACATGCAGTCTTCATAAGGTCAATTAAAAGAATCCAAAGGACCTTCTCATTAGTCTTTATCACTCAAGCTTTCTCCATTCTTTGCAGCGTGTATATAAGCCAGCATGGTGATTCGGCATGGCACCTACCACAAATGGCCAACAACATCAACGACATTACTCCGTCCCAAAACATGACACGACACCCATTCAATCTTTCAGAAGATGTATTTGCAAGCATCTCCAATAACTACACCAGTTTTTTTATAATGACTTTTTTTTTCTTTCAATTTTTTAGTATGAATAAAAATAAAATCGAATCGAGTCAAAGTGTCCAGTTCGTCTAAGCTGAAGCTGAACAGACCCTACCTGGTCTGGCTTTTTAAGCCCACAACTTCTTTTCTCGGCTCAATCTATTCAATCCTAACCCACTTAACACATAGCGTTTTCTCATTTTTATTATTTCTTATACCTCATTTCTACAAAAAAAAGAAAAAGAAAAAACATCTCTCCAAAGCCACACCCAAACTAAAAGGGATACTACCATCCTACAAGTGCGAGCAAAAGCAATTGTCGTCGACTCGTGTCGGTCAAGCAGCAAAGCGGGAACAAGGAAACATGCAGTCTTCATAAGGTCAATTAAAAGAATCCAAAGGACCTTCTCATTAGTCTTTATCACTCAAGCTTTCTCCATTCTTTGCAGCGTGTATATAAGCCAGCATGGTGATTCGGCATGGCACCTACCACAAATGGCCAACAACATCAACGACATTACTCCGTCCCAAAACATGACACGACACCCATTCAATCTTTCAGAAATGTATTTGCAAGCATCTCCAATAACTACACCAGTTTTTTTATAATGACTTTTTTTTTTCTTTCAATTTTTTAGTATGAATAAAAATAAAATCGAATCGAGTCAAAGTGTCCAGTTCGTCTAAGCTGAAGCAGACCCTACTGGTCTGGCTTTTTAAGCCCACAACTTCTTTTCTCGGCTCAATCTATTCAATCCTAACCCACTTAACACATAGCGTTTTCTCATTTTTATTATTTCTTATACCTCATTTCTACAAAAAAGAAAAAGAAAAAACATCTCTCCAAAGCCACACCCAAACTAAAAGGGATACTACCATCCTACAAGTATTGAGCAAAAGCAATTGTCGTCGACGTGTGTCGGTCAAGCAAAGCAAAGCGGGAACAAGGAAACATGCAGTCTTCATAAGGTCAATTAAAAGAATCCAAAGGACCTTCTCATTAGTCTTTATCACTCAAGCTTTCTCCATTCTTTGCAGCGTGTATATAAGCCAGCATGGTGATTCTGGCATGGCACCTACCACAAATGGCCAACAACATCAACGACATTACTCCGTCCCAAAACATGACACGACACCCATTCAATCTTTCAGAAGATGTATTTGCAAGCATCTCCAATAACTACACCAGTTTTTTTATAATGACTTTTTTTTTTTTTCTTTCAATTTTTTAGTATGAATAAAAATAAAATCGAATCGAGTCAAAGTGTCCAGTTCGTCTAAGCTGAAGCAGACCCTACCTGGTCTGGCTTTTTAAGCCCACAACTTCTTTTCTCGGCTCAATCTATTCAATCCTAACCCACTTAACACATAGCGTTTTCTCATTTTTATTATTTCTTATACCTCATTTCTACAAAAAAAGAAAAAAAAAAAACATCTCTCCAAAGCCACACCCAAACTAAAAGGGATACTACCATCCTACAAGTGCGAGCAAAAGCAATTGTCGTCGACGTGTGTCGGTCAAGCAGCAAAGCGGGAACAAGGAAACATGCAGTCTTCATAAGGTCAATTAAAAGAATCCAAAGGACCTTCTCATTAGTCTTTATCACTCAAGCTTTCTCCATTCTTTGCAGCGTGTATATAAGCCAGCATGGTGATTCTGGCATGGCACCTACCACAAATGGCCAACAACATCAACGACATTACTCCGTCCCAAAACATGACACGACACCCATTCAATCTTTCAGAAGATGTATTTGCAAGCATCTCCAATAACTACACCAGTTTTTTTTATAATGACTTTTTTTCTTTCAATTTTTTAGTATGAATAAAAATAAAATCGAATCGAGTCAAAGTGTCCAGTTCGTCTAAGCTGAAGCAGACCCTACTGGTCTGGCTTTTTAAGCCCACAACTTCTTTTCTCGGCTCAATCTATTCAATCCTAACCCACTTAACACATAGCGTTTTCTCATTTTTATTATTTCTTATACCTCATTTCTACAAAAAAGAAAAAGAAAAAACATCTCTCCAAAGCCACACCCAAACTAAAAGGGATACTACCATCCTACAAGTATTGAGCAAAAGCAATTGTCGTCGACCGTGTCGGTCAAGCAGCAAAGCGGGAACAAGGAAACATGCAGTCTTCATAAGGTCAATTAAAAGAATCCAAAGGACCTTCTCATTAGTCTTTATCACTCAAGCTTTCTCCATTCTTTGCAGCGTGTATATAAGCCAGCATGGTGATTCTGGCATGGCACCTACCACAAATGGCCAACAACATCAACGACATTACTCCGTCCCAAAACATGACACGACACCCATTCAATCTTTCAGAAGATGTATTTGCAAGCATCTCCAATAACTACACCAGTTTTTTTATAATGACTTTTTTTTTTCTTTCAATTTTTTAGTATGAATAAAAATAAAATCGAATCGAGTCAAAGTGTCCAGTTCGTCTAAGCTGAAGCAGACCCTACTGGTCTGGCTTTTTAAGCCCACAACTTCTTTTCTCGGCTCAATCTATTCAATCCTAACCCACTTAACACATAGCGTTTTCTCATTTTTATTATTTCTTATACCTCATTTCTACAAAAAGAAAAAGAAAAAACATCTCTCCAAAGCCACACCCAAACTAAAAGGGATACTACCATCCTACAAGTATTGAGCAAAAGCAATTGTCGTCGACTGTGTCGGTCAAGCAGCAAAGCGGGAACAAGGAAACATGCAGTCTTCATAAGGTCAATTAAAAGAATCCAAAGGACCTTCTCATTAGTCTTTATCACTCAAGCTTTCTCCATTCTTTGCAGCGTGTATATAAGCCAGCATGGTGATTCTGGCATGGCACCTACCACAAATGGCCAACAACATCAACGACATTACTCCGTCCCAAAACATGACACGACACCCATTCAATCTTTCAGAAGATGTATTTGCAAGCATCTCCAATAACTACACCAGTTTTTTTATAATGACTTTTTTTTTCTTTCAATTTTTTAGTATGAATAAAAATAAAATCGAATCGAGTCAAAGTGTCCAGTTCGTCTAAGCTGAAGCAGACCCTACCGGCTGGCTTTTTAAGCCCACAACTTCTTTTCTCGGCTCAATCTATTCAATCCTAACCCACTTAACACATAGCGTTTTCTCATTTTTATTATTTCTTATACCTCATTTCTACAAAAAGAAAAAGAAAAAACATCTCTCCAAAGCCACACCCAAACTAAAAGGGATACTACCATCCTACAAGTACTTGAGCAAAAGCAATTGTCGTCGACGTGTGTCGGTCAAGCAGCAAAGCGGGAACAAGGAAACATGCAGTCTTCATAAGGTCAATTAAAAGAATCCAAAGGACCTTCTCATTAGTCTTTATCACTCAAGCTTTCTCCATTCTTTGCAGCGTGTATATAAGCCAGCATGGTGATTCGGCATGGCACCTACCACAAATGGCCAACAACATCAACGACATTACTCCGTCCCAAAACATGACACGACACCCATTCAATCTTTCAGAAGATGTATTTGCAAGCATCTCCAATAACTACACCAGTTTTTTTATAATGACTTTTTTTTTTCTTTCAATTTTTTAGTATGAATAAAAATAAAATCGAATCGAGTCAAAGTGTCCAGTTCGTCTAAGCTGAAGCAGACCCTACCGGGTCTGGCTTTTTAAGCCCACAACTTCTTTTCTCGGCTCAATCTATTCAATCCTAACCCACTTAACACATAGCGTTTTCTCATTTTTATTATTTCTTATACCTCATTTCTACAAAAAAGAAAAAGAAAAAACATCTCTCCAAAGCCACACCCAAACTAAAAGGGATACTACCATCCTACAAGTACCGAGCAAAAGCAATTGTCGTCGGTGTGTCGGTCAAGCAGCAAAGCGGGAACAAGGAAACATGCAGTCTTCATAAGGTCAATTAAAAGAATCCAAAGGACCTTCTCATTAGTCTTTATCACTCAAGCTTTCTCCATTCTTTGCAGCGTGTATATAAGCCAGCATGGTGATTCTGGCATGGCACCTACCACAAATGGCCAACAACATCAACGACATTACTCCGTCCCAAAAAACATGACACGACACCCATTCAATCTTTCAGAAGATGTATTTGCAAGCATCTCCAATAACTACACCAGTTTTTTTATAATGACTTTTTTTTTTTCTTTCAATTTTTTAGTATGAATAAAAATAAAATCGAATCGAGTCAAAGTGTCCAGTTCGTCTAAGCTGAAGCGGACCCTACTGGTCTGGCTTTTTAAGCCCACAACTTCTTTTCTCGGCTCAATCTATTCAATCCTAACCCACTTAACACATAGCGTTTTCTCATTTTTATTATTTCTTATACCTCATTTCTACAAAAAAGAAAAAGAAAAAACATCTCTCCAAAGCCACACCCAAACTAAAAGGGATACTACCATCCTACAAGTATTGAGCAAAAGCAATTGTCGTCGTCGTGTCGGTGTCAAGTCAAGCAAAGCGGGAACAAGGAAACATGCAGTCTTCATAAGGTCAATTAAAAGAATCCAAAGGACCTTCTCATTAGTCTTTATCACTCAAGCTTTCTCCATTCTTTGCAGCGTGTATATAAGCCAGCATGGTGATTCTGGCATGGCACCTACCACAAATGGCCAACAACATCAACGACATTACTCCGTCCCAAAACATGACACGACACCCATTCAATCTTTCAGAAGATGTATTTGCAAGCATCTCCAATAACTACACCAGTTTTTTTATAATGACTTTTTTTTTTCTTTCAATTTTTTAGTATGAATAAAAATAAAATCGAATCGAGTCAAAGTGTCCAGTTCGTCTAAGCTGAAGCAGACCCTACTGGTCTGGCTTTTTAAGCCCACAACTTCTTTTCTCGGCTCAATCTATTCAATCCTAACCCACTTAACACATAGCGTTTTCTCATTTTTATTATTTCTTATACCTCATTTCTACAATAAAAGAAAAAGAAAAAACATCTCTCCAAAGCCACACCCAAACTAAAAGGGATACTACCATCCTACAAGTATTGAGCAAAAGCAATTGTCGTCGATCGTGTCGGTCGGTCAAGCAGCAAAGCGGGAACAAGGAAACATGCAGTCTTCATAAGGTCAATTAAAAGAATCCAAAGGACCTTCTCATTAGTCTTTATCACTCAAGCTTTCTCCATTCTTTGCAGCGTGTATATAAGCCAGCATGGTGATTCTGGCATGGCACCTACCACAAATGGCCAACAACATCAACGACATTACTCCGTCCCAAAACATGACACGACACCCATTCAATCTTTCAGAAGATGTATTTGCAAGCATCTCCAATAACTACACCAGTTTTTTTATAATGACTTTTTTTTTTTCTTTCAATTTTTTAGTATGAATAAAAATAAAATCGAATCGAGTCAAAGTGTCCAGTTCGTCTAAGCTGAAGCAGACCCTACCGGTCTGGCTTTTTAAGCCCACAACTTCTTTTCTCGGCTCAATCTATTCAATCCTAACCCACTTAACACATAGCGTTTTCTCATTTTTATTATTTCTTATACCTCATTTCTACAAAAAAGAAAAAGAAAAAACATCTCTCCAAAGCCACACCCAAACTAAAAGGGATACTACCATCCTACAAGTACGAGCAAAAGCAATTGTCGTCGGTGTGTCGGTCAAGCAAAGCAAAGCGGGAACAAGGAAACATGCAGTCTTCATAAGGTCAATTAAAAGAATCCAAAGGACCTTCTCATTAGTCTTTATCACTCAAGCTTTCTCCATTCTTTGCAGCGTGTATATAAGCCAGCATGGTGATTCTGGCATGGCACCTACCACAAATGGCCAACAACATCAACGACATTACTCCGTCCCAAAACATGACACGACACCCATTCAATCTTTCAGAAGATGTATTTGCAAGCATCTCCAATAACTACACCAGTTTTTTTATAATGACTTTTTTTTTTTTTCTTTCAATTTTTTAGTATGAATAAAAATAAAATCGAATCGAGTCAAAGTGTCCAGTTCGTCTAAGCTGAAGCAGACCCTACCGGTCTGGCTTTTTAAGCCCACAACTTCTTTTCTCGGCTCAATCTATTCAATCCTAACCCACTTAACACATAGCGTTTTCTCATTTTTATTATTTCTTATACCTCATTTCTACAAAAAAGAAAAAGAAAAAACATCTCTCCAAAGCCACACCCAAACTAAAAGGGATACTACCATCCTACAAGTACTGAGCAAAAGCAATTGTCGTCGTCGTGTGTCGGTCAAGCAGCAAAGCGGGAACAAGGAAACATGCAGTCTTCATAAGGTCAATTAAAAGAATCCAAAGGACCTTCTCATTAGTCTTTATCACTCAAGCTTTCTCCATTCTTTGCAGCGTGTATATAAGCCAGCATGGTGATTCTGGCATGGCACCTACCACAAATGGCCAACAACATCAACGACATTACTCCGTCCCAAAACATGACACGACACCCATTCAATCTTTCAGAAGATGTATTTGCAAGCATCTCCAATAACTACACCAGTTTTTTTATAATGACTTTTTTTTTCTTTCAATTTTTTAGTATGAATAAAAATAAAATCGAATCGAGTCAAAGTGTCCAGTTCGTCTAAGCTGAAGCAGACCCTACCGGTCTGGCTTTTTAAGCCCACAACTTCTTTTCTCGGCTCAATCTATTCAATCCTAACCCACTTAACACATAGCGTTTTCTCATTTTTATTATTTCTTATACCTCATTTCTACAATAAAAGAAAAAGAAAAAACATCTCTCCAAAGCCACACCCAAACTAAAAGGGATACTACCATCCTACAAGTATTGAGCAAAAGCAATTGTCGTCGACGTGTCGGTCAAGCAGCAAAGCGGGAACAAGGAAACATGCAGTCTTCATAAGGTCAATTAAAAGAATCCAAAGGACCTTCTCATTAGTCTTTATCACTCAAGCTTTCTCCATTCTTTGCAGCGTGTATATAAGCCAGCATGGTGATTCTGGCATGGCACCTACCACAAATGGCCAACAACATCAACGACATTACTCCGTCCCAAAACATGACACGACACCCATTCAATCTTTCAGAAGATGTATTTGCAAGCATCTCCAATAACTACACCAGTTTTTTTATAATGACTTTTTTTTTTTCTTTCAATTTTTTAGTATGAATAAAAATAAAATCGAATCGAGTCAAAGTGTCCAGTTCGTCTAAGCTGAAGCAGACCCTACTGGTCTGGCTTTTTAAGCCCACAACTTCTTTTCTCGGCTCAATCTATTCAATCCTAACCCACTTAACACATAGCGTTTTCTCATTTTTATTATTTCTTATACCTCATTTCTACAAAAAAGAAAAAGAAAAAACATCTCTCCAAAGCCACACCCAAACTAAAAGGGATACTACCATCCTACAAGTATTGAGCAAAAGCAATTGTCGTCGATTGTGTGTCGGTCAAGCAGCAAAGCGGGAACAAGGAAACATGCAGTCTTCATAAGGTCAATTAAAAGAATCCAAAGGACCTTCTCATTAGTCTTTATCACTCAAGCTTTCTCCATTCTTTGCAGCGTGTATATAAGCCAGCATGGTGATTCTGGCATGGCACCTACCACAAATGGCCAACAACATCAACGACATTACTCCGTCCCAAAACATGACACGACACCCATTCAATCTTTCAGAAGATGTATTTGCAAGCATCTCCAATAACTACACCAGTTTTTTTATAATGACTTTTTTTTTCTTTCAATTTTTTAGTATGAATAAAAATAAAATCGAATCGAGTCAAAGTGTCCAGTTCGTCTAAGCTGAAGCAGACCCTACTGGTCTGGCTTTTTAAGCCCACAACTTCTTTTCTCGGCTCAATCTATTCAATCCTAACCCACTTAACACATAGCGTTTTCTCATTTTTATTATTTCTTATACCTCATTTCTACAAAAAGAAAAAGAAAAAACATCTCTCCAAAGCCACACCCAAACTAAAAGGGATACTACCATCCTACAAGTATTGAGCAAAAGCAATTGTCGTCGACCGTGTCGGTCAAGCAGCAAAGCGGGAACAAGGAAACATGCAGTCTTCATAAGGTCAATTAAAAGAATCCAAAGGACCTTCTCATTAGTCTTTATCACTCAAGCTTTCTCCATTCTTTGCAGCGTGTATATAAGCCAGCATGGTGATTCTGGCATGGCACCTACCACAAATGGCCAACAACATCAACGACATTACTCCGTCCCAAAACATGACACGACACCCATTCAATCTTTCAGAAGATGTATTTGCAAGCATCTCCAATAACTACACCAGTTTTTTTATAATGACTTTTTTTTTCTTTCAATTTTTTAGTATGAATAAAAATAAAATCGAATCGAGTCAAAGTGTCCAGTTCGTCTAAGCTGAAGCAGACCCTACCGGTCTGGCTTTTTAAGCCCACAACTTCTTTTCTCGGCTCAATCTATTCAATCCTAACCCACTTAACACATAGCGTTTTCTCATTTTTATTATTTCTTATACCTCATTTCTACAAAAAAAGAAAAAGAAAAAACATCTCTCCAAAGCCACACCCAAACTAAAAGGGATACTACCATCCTACAAGTAGAGCAAAAGCAATTGTCGTCGATCGTGTCGGTCAAGCAGCAAAGCGGGAACAAGGAAACATGCAGTCTTCATAAGGTCAATTAAAAGAATCCAAAGGACCTTCTCATTAGTCTTTATCACTCAAGCTTTCTCCATTCTTTGCAGCGTGTATATAAGCCAGCATGGTGATTCTGGCATGGCACCTACCACAAATGGCCAACAACATCAACGACATTACTCCGTCCCAAAACATGACACGACACCCATTCAATCTTTCAGAAGATGTATTTGCAAGCATCTCCAATAACTACACCAGTTTTTTTATAATGAGCTTTTTTTCTTTCAATTTTTTAGTATGAATAAAAATAAAATCGAATCGAGTCAAAGTGTCCAGTTCGTCTAAGCTGAAGCAGACCCTACTGGTCTGGCTTTTAAGCCCACAACTTCTTTTCTCGGCTCAATCTATTCAATCCTAACCCACTTAACACATAGCGTTTTCTCATTTTTATTATTTCTTATACCTCATTTCTACAAAAAAGAAAAAGAAAAAACATCTCTCCAAAGCCACACCCAAACTAAAAGGGATACTACCATCCTACAAGTGCGAGCAAAAGCAATTGTCGTCGACGTGTGTCGGTCAAGCAGCAAAGCGGGAACAAGGAAACATGCAGTCTTCATAAGGTCAATTAAAAGAATCCAAAGGACCTTCTCATTAGTCTTTATCACTCAAGCTTTCTCCATTCTTTGCAGCGTGTATATAAGCCAGCATGGTGATTCTGGCATGGCACCTACCACAAATGGCCAACAACATCAACGACATTACTCCGTCCCAAAACATGACACGACACCCATTCAATCTTTCAGAAGATGTATTTGCAAGCATCTCCAATAACTACACCAGTTTTTTTATAATGACTTTTTTTTTTTCTTTCAATTTTTTAGTATGAATAAAAATAAAATCGAATCGAGTCAAAGTGTCCAGTTCGTCTAAGCTGAAGCAGACCCTACCGGTCTGGCTTTTTAAGCCCACAACTTCTTTTCTCGGCTCAATCTATTCAATCCTAACCCACTTAACACATAGCGTTTTCTCATTTTTATTATTTCTTATACCTCATTTCTACAAAAAAGAAAAAAAAAACATCTCTCCAAAGCCACACCCAAACTAAAAGGGATACTACCATCCTACAAGTACCGAGCAAAAGCAATTGTCGTCGACGTGTCGGTCAAGCAGCAAAGCGGGAACAAGGAAACATGCAGTCTTCATAAGGTCAATTAAAAGAATCCAAAGGACCTTCTCATTAGTCTTTATCACTCAAGCTTTCTCCATTCTTTGCAGCGTGTATATAAGCCAGCATGGTGATTCGGCATGGCACCTACCACAAATGGCCAACAACATCAACGACATTACTCCGTCCCAAAACATGACACGACACCCATTCAATCTTTCAGAAGATGTATTTGCAAGCATCTCCAATAACTACACCAGTTTTTTTATAATGACTTTTTTTCTTTCAATTTTTTAGTATGAATAAAAATAAAATCGAATCGAGTCAAAGTGTCCAGTTCGTCTAAGCTGAAGCAGAGACCCTACCGGTCTGGCTTTTTAAGCCCACAACTTCTTTTCTCGGCTCAATCTATTCAATCCTAACCCACTTAACACATAGCGTTTTCTCATTTTTATTATTTCTTATACCTCATTTCTACAAAAAAGAAAAAGAAAAAACATCTCTCCAAAGCCACACCCAAACTAAAAGGGATACTACCATCCTACAAGTACTGAGCAAAAGCAATTGTCGTCGACTGTGTCGGTCAAGCAGCAAAGCGGGAACAAGGAAACATGCAGTCTTCATAAGGTCAATTAAAAGAATCCAAAGGACCTTCTCATTAGTCTTTATCACTCAAGCTTTCTCCATTCTTTGCAGCGTGTATATAAGCCAGCATGGTGATTCTGGCATGGCACCTACCACAAATGGCCAACAACATCAACGACATTACTCCGTCCCAAAACATGACACGACACCCATTCAATCTTTCAGAAGATGTATTTGCAAGCATCTCCAATAACTACACCAGTTTTTTTATAATGACTTTTTTTTTCTTTCAATTTTTTAGTATGAATAAAAATAAAATCGAATCGAGTCAAAGTGTCCGGTTCGTCTAAGCTGAAGCAGACCCTACTGGTCTGGCTTTTTAAGCCCACAACTTCTTTTCTCGGCTCAATCTATTCAATCCTAACCCACTTAACACATAGCGTTTTCTCATTTTTATTATTTCTTATACCTCATTTCTACAAAAAAAAAAAAAAAAAAAAACATCTCTCCAAAGCCACACCCAAACTAAAAGGGATACTACCATCCTACAAGTCGAGCAAAAGCAATTGTCGTCGACTCGTGTCGGTCAAGCAGCAAAGCGGGAACAAGGAAACATGCAGTCTTCATAAGGTCAATTAAAAGAATCCAAAGGACCTTCTCATTAGTCTTTATCACTCAAGCTTTCTCCATTCTTTGCAGCGTGTATATAAGCCAGCATGGTGATTCTGGCATGGCACCTACCACAAATGGCCAACAACATCAACGACATTACTCCGTCCCAAAACATGACACGACACCCATTCAATCTTTCAGAAGATGTATTTGCAAGCATCTCCAATAACTACACCAGTTTTTTTATAATGACTTTTTTTTTCTTTCAATTTTTTAGTATGAATAAAAATAAAATCGAATCGAGTCAAAGTGTCCAGTTCGTCTAAGCTGAAGCAGACCCTACCGGTCTGGCTTTTTAAGCCCACAACTTCTTTTCTCGGCTCAATCTATTCAATCCTAACCCACTTAACACATAGCGTTTTCTCATTTTTATTATTTCTTATACCTCATTTCTACAAAAAAGAAAAAGAAAAAACATCTCTCCAAAGCCACACCCAAACTAAAAGGGATACTACCATCCTACAAGTCTTGAGCAAAAGCAATTGTCGTCGACCGTGTGTCGGTCAAGCAGCAAAGCGGGAACAAGGAAACATGCAGTCTTCATAAGGTCAATTAAAAGAATCCAAAGGACCTTCTCATTAGTCTTTATCACTCAAGCTTTCTCCATTCTTTGCAGCGTGTATATAAGCCAGCATGGTGATTCGGCATGGCACCTACCACAAATGGCCAACAACATCAACGACATTACTCCGTCCCAAAACATGACACGACACCCATTCAATCTTTCAGAAGATGTATTTGCAAGCATCTCCAATAACTACACCAGTTTTTTTATAATGACTTTTTTTTTCTTTCAATTTTTTAGTATGAATAAAAATAAAATCGAATCGAGTCAAAGTGTCCAGTTCGTCTAAGCTGAAGCAGACCCTACCGGTCTGGCTTTTTAAGCCCACAACTTCTTTTCTCGGCTCAATCTATTCAATCCTAACCCACTTAACACATAGCGTTTTCTCATTTTTATTATTTCTTATACCTCATTTCTACAATAAAAGAAAAAGAAAAAACATCTCTCCAAAGCCACACCCAAACTAAAAGGGATACTGCCATCCTACAAGTATTGAGCAAAAGCAATTGTCGTCGACTGTGTCGGTCAAGCAGCAAAGCGGGAACAAGGAAACATGCAGTCTTCATAAGGTCAATTAAAAGAATCCAAAGGACCTTCTCATTAGTCTTTATCACTCAAGCTTTCTCCATTCTTTGCAGCGTGTATATAAGCCAGCATGGTGATTCTGGCATGGCACCTACCACAAATGGCCAACAACATCAACGACATTACTCCGTCCCAAAACATGACACGACACCCATTCAATCTTTCAGAAGATGTATTTGCAAGCATCTCCAATAACTACACCAGTTTTTTTATAATGACTTTTTTTTTCTTTCAATTTTTTAGTATGAATAAAAATAAAATCGAATCGAGTCAAAGTGTCCAGTTCGTCTAAGCTGAAGCAGACCCTACTGGTCTGGCTTTTTAAGCCCACAACTTCTTTTCTCGGCTCAATCTATTCAATCCTAACCCACTTAACACATAGCGTTTTCTCATTTTTATTATTTCTTATACCTCATTTCTACAAAAAAGAAAAAGAAAAAACATCTCTCCAAAGCCACACCCAAACTAAAAGGGATACTACCGTCCTACAAGTACTGAGCAACAGCAATTGTCGTCCACTGTGTCGGTCAAGCAACAAAGCGGGAACAAGGAAACATGCAGTCTTCATAAGGTCAATTTAAAGAATCCAAAGGACCCTCTCATTAGTCTTTATCTCTCAAGCTTTCTCCATTCTTTGTAGCGTGTATATAAGCCAGCATGGTGATTCTGGCATGGCACCTACCACAAATGGCCAACAACATCAACGACATTACTCCGTCCCAAAACATGAAACGACACCCATTCAATCTTTCAGAAGATGTATTTGCAAGCATCTCCAATAACTACACCAGTTTTTTTATAATGACTTTTTTTTTCTTTCAATTTTTTTTTAGTATGAATAAAAATAAAATCGAATCGAGTCAAAGTGTCCAGTTCGTCTAAGCTGAAGCAGACCCTACTGGTCTGGCTTTTTTAAGCCCACAACTTCTTTTCTCGGCTCAATCTATTCAATCCTAACCCACTTAACACATAGCGTTTTCTCATTTTTATTATTTCTTATACCTCATTTCTACAAAAAGAAAAAGAAAAAACATCTCTCCAAAGCCACACCCAAACTAAAAGGGATACTACCATCCCACAAGTACGGGCAAAAGCAATTGTCGTCGACCGTGTCGGTCAAGCAGCAAAGCGGGAACAAGGAAACATGCAGTCTTCATAAGGTCAATTAAAAGAATCCAAAGGACCTTCTCATTAGTCTTTATCACTCAAGCTTTCTCCATTCTTTGCAGGCGTGTATATAAGCCAGCATGGTGATTCTGGCATGGCACCTACCACAAATGGCCAACAACATCAACGACATTACTCCGTCCCAAAACATGACACGACACCCATTCAATCTTTCAGAAGATGTAATTGCAAGCATCTCGAATAACTACACCAGTTTTTATAATGACTTTTTTTTTCTTTCAATTTTTTAGTATGAATAAAAATAAAATCGAATCGAGTCAAAGTGTCCAGTTCGTCTAAGCTGAAGCAGGAACCCTACCGGTCGGGCTTTTTAAGCCCACAACTTCTTTTCTCGGCTCAATCTATTCAATCATAACCCATTTAACACCTAGCGTTTTCTCCTTTTTATTATTTCTTATAGCTCATTTCTACAAAAAGCATCTCTCCAAAGCCACATCCAAACTAAAAGGGATACTACCATCCTACAAGTACTGAACAAAAGCAATTGTTGTCGACCATGCCAGTCAAGAAGCAAAGAGGCAACAAGGAAACATACAGTCTTCAGAAGGTCAATTAGAACAATCCAAAGGACCTTCTCATTAGTCTTTATCACTCAAGCTTTCTCCATTCTTTGCAGCGTGTATATAAGCCAGCATGGTGATTCTGGCATGGCACCTACCACAAATGGCCAACAACATCAACGACATTACTCCGTCCCAAAACATGACACGACACCCATTCATCTTTGAGAAGATGTAATTGCAAGCATCTCCAATAACTACACCAGTTTTTTTTATTGACTTTTTTTCTTTCAATTTTTTAGTATGAATAAAAAAAAATCGAATCGAGTCAAAGTGTCCAGTTCGTCTAAGATTGAAGTGGACCCTACTCCGTCCGGGTTTTAAGCCCACAACTTCTTTTCTCGGCTCAATCTATTCAATCCTAACCCACTTAACACATAGCGTTTTTCTCATTTTTATTATTTCTTATACCTCATTTCTACAAAAGAAAAAAAGAAAACATCTCTCCAAAGCCACACCCAAACTAAAAGGGATACTACCATCCTACAAGTATCGAAAAAGCAATTGTCGCCACCGTGTCGGTCATGCAAAGAAAGCGGGAACAAGGAAACATACAGTCTTATAAGGTCAATTAAAAGAATCCAAAGGACCTTCTCATTAGTCTTTATAACTCTGGCTTTCTCCATTCTTTGCAGCGTGTATATAAGCCAGCATGGTGATTCGGCAAGGCACCTACCACAAATGGCCAACAACATCAACGACATTACTCCGTCCCAAAACATGACACGACACCCATTCAATCTTTGAGAAGATGTATTTGCAAGCATCTCCAATAACTACACCAGTTTTTTTATAATGACTTTTTTTTCTTTCAATTTTTTAGTATGAATAAAAATAAAATCGAATCGAGTCAAAGTGTCTTCGTCTAAGCTGAAGCAGACCTTTACTTGGCGGTTTTTAAGCCCACAACTTCTTTTCTAGGCTCAATCTATTCAATTCTAACCCACTTAGTACCTAGCCTTATCTCATTTTTATTATTTCTTATACCTCATTTCTGCAAAAAATCAAAAACCCCTCACTAAAACCACATCCAAACTAATAAGGGATACTAGAATCCCACAAATACTGATCAAAAGCAATTGTCATCGACCGTGTCAATGAAGCAGCAAAGCGGGAACAAGGAAAGATACAGTCTTCAGAAGGTCAATTAGAGCAATCCAAACGACCTTCTCGTTAGTGTTTATGACTCCAGCCTTCTCCAATATTTGCGGCGTGTATATGAGCCAGCGCGGTGATTCTGGCAAGGCACCTACCACAAATGGCCAACAACATCAACGACATTACTCCGTCCCAAAACCTGACACGACACCCATTCAATCTTTGAGAAGATGAAATTGCAAGCGTCTCCAATAACTACACCAGTTTTTTTTATAATGACTTTTTTTTTCTTTCAATTTTTAGCATGAATAAAATAAAATCGGATCGAGTCAAAGTGTCCAGTTCG
>JABKBD010000022.1:0-164990 GCA_014182385.1 Eucalyptus viminalis
GTTGGAGAAATCTTTCCGAGAAGATTTTGGCCGACAAAACATTTCTATCGCCTAGTCTTGATATCATTGGTTTAAAGTCTCAAGACTTTGTAATCTAAAGTCTCAAGACTCAAGACTCAAGACTCAAGACTCAAGTCTCAAGACTCAAGATTATTCTCACTGACAGTCTTTCTGATCCAGTTGCGTAGGATATCCGAAGCCGAAGTATATGGTTGGGGATTTGATCCAACTGAAAAGATCCCTTGGTAGGATAATCATTTCGGATTCTTTTGATTCTTATCAAAGATCAATTGAAGATCTGATGGTCGACGAAACATTCTTGGAATGTTCTATTCTTGGAAACCAAAATCCCGATTGTATGGGCGAACAGATTGATGGGCTATCATCGATTCCTTAAATAGCTCGGATGATCTTCTTAATTGATTCCGTCCAACGGGTAGATTGGAGGAATTCCTTTGGCAAGTGCCAACGGCTATGATGGCATAAAGGAGTATAAAAGGAAGACGTTCTAGTTGTTTTAAGTGTGTGATTGATAGATAAATTCAGTCCGAAGAACCTTGATTGTTAGTCGAAACTGCTCGAGCGAAATTGTATACTCGAGAGTGGTTGTACTTGGTGATACCTTGAGCGAGTGTAGTAGATCATCTACATCGAGAGATCAAGGAAGATCAACATTGTAACATCTCTTTGTTCATAGTGGAATCCCAGCCAATCGGCATCGGTCCGGAAAGAGTGGACGTAGGCTTGAATCAAGCCGAACCACTATAAACCTCGTGTTTAATTCTCTCTTTCCTTTACTCGCCTTACGATTGATTTTTTTAATCCTTCATCTGTTTAAGTATTACGCAAACCGCAAGAAAATATTCAGAATACCTATTCACCTCCCTCTAGGTATTCGTACTAGCATTATCAATTGGTATCGAGCCTCGTGTTCTTACTTTATTTGAAGTGTTTTACTTCAGTAAAAGATCCATGGCTAGTATGCTAGCACCAGGGCTGATGGAAGGGCAAAGCAATACAAGACCACCCTACTTTGATGGAAAGGATTACAACATCCGGAAAAACAAGATGAAAAGCTTTTCTACGATCAAAGGATCCTCCTGAATGGGATGTGGTGGAAAGAGGAATTACTCCTATTGCTGCATCGCATCCGAAAGAGGGAAAGATATTGTTGAACCCAATGAATGTCTCAAGAAGAGATAAACAAGAGACAAGCACTCGATGCAAAAGCAATTTTACTCTTTATATTGTGCTTTATCATCAATCGAATATAACGAGTAATATCTTCTTGTGGACACAGCAAAAGAAGTCCGGGATAGATTACATATCACTTATGAAGGACAATCGAGTGAAGGAGACCAGAATCAACATTCTCCTTGGTCAATATGAAGCCTTAAAATGAAACAAGGAGAATCTATAATCGACATGTTTACCGTTTTACGTATATTGTCAATGGCCTTGAGAATCAAGGACAGAAAATTTCTGATCCTATGAAGGTGAACAAGCTATTGCGGGGACTCTCCAAGGATTGGAATCATATAAAGACTTCAATAAAGAGAGACGCAAAGAATTATGCCATTATCTGTAGACGAGCTGATTGGAACTCTTCAGTCTTATGAAGTGGAACGTATTAATGAAGAAGAAGATCCAAGAGGTAAGAAATCCATTGCATTAAAATCTAACGATGATTCTCAGTGATACGACTCCGAAGAAGATCCGGATGATGAGGAGCTTGCTCTTATGATAAGAAGGTTCAGAAAGTTGAATAGAAAAGGAAGAAGGTTCAACCCAAGGAAACAAAGTTTTCAGAAACAGCAAACCAAGTTTGTTGAAAATGAGGAACCAAACAAAGATGTAGTTTGCTTCGAATGTAAGAAAAGGGACACATCGACCAAATTGTCCTCTCCGAAGAAGAAAAAAGAGGAAAAGCTGAAAAGTCTCGAAAAGCTCTCAAAGCCGAAAACTTGGAGCGATACGGAGTGTGAAGAAAGTGATGAGGAATATGCTAACCTATGTCCGATGGCACATCGACTGACTTCTGGATCGGCTCGAGACAAAGGAATTCGGGTAAGTGATTATAAAATTCCTGTCAAAGTCTCTAAGTATATTGATGAATTATGTTTTAGTCTTAAGACTTCTCTAAAAAGAATTTCCGAACTGAAAAGGAAAACTTAGTTTTAAAACAAAAGAAAATATTTTAGAAGAAAAAGTGAAAAGTTTAGACTTGAATTTTTCTACTCTTAAGGAGAATGAAGATAAACTTTCAAAAGAAAATGCTTTCTTAAAACTGACTTATCAAATATTTCAAAGAAATTTTCAATAGGGTCTGAAAACTTGAAAAAGTTCTTTTCAGTCCAAAGACCTTACTTTAACAAATCTGGTTTGGGTATGACAGAAGAAACAATTCCTTTAATTGATTTTCCAAAAGTAAAAGAAAGAATTAAGAATAGACCAACAAAGGAGACTTACAAAAATCATTTCAAGAAAGTCTTTGTAAAGTCTCGTAGGTCGAAGTGCTCTAAAGTGTTCAAAGTGTAACAGTCAGGATCATTTTGAAAAAGAATGTCCTATGGTTTGGAAGCCTGTTAAGAGAATATGGCCTGGTAATGCTTATTCTACTAACGCCAAAGGACCCAAGAAAATTTGGGTACCAAAGAAAGCGTGAGACTCTTCTTTGAATGCAGGTCTCGTCAAAAGAAAGTGAAGTGGTATCTTGACAGCGGATGTTCAAGACACATGACAGAGACTCAAATTGCTTCATAAAGATTGTTCAAGTGAATGGTGGAAAAGTTTCATTTGGTGGAAACAGACAAAGGAAGCATTGTGGGTTTTGGAACTGTGAAAATTGGAAATCTCACAATAAGCAATGTCTCTCTAGTGGAAGGACTCAACTACAATCTTTTAAGCATTAGCCAATTGTGTGATACTCGGTTTCAAGATCTCCTTTCAAGAAGGCACGTGTTCTGGAATTAGCAAAGACTCAACTCAGTCTTTCATGGGTCGAAGACATGGAAATATCTACCTTCTTGATGTAAAATCAAATGAAGCACAATGCCTAATCTCAATTCAAGATGAAGCAGTCTTATGGCACGAAAGCTTGGCCATGTCAATATGAAACAATTAGCCAAAATCTCATCAAAGAAGCTTGTTCGAGGTCTACCTAAATTGCCATACCAAAAGTCCGATTCATGCACTCCATGCATTCTGGGAAAGCAGGTAAGAAATTCATTTAAGCAAATAAATCATGTTTCTACTAATCATGTACTTCAATTGCTTCATATGGATCTCTTCGACCAACCGTAACCCAGAGCATTGGAGGTAAGAAATATTGCCTAGTAATTGTGGATGATTACTCCCGTTTTACTTGGGTATATTTTCTTTCAAGTAAGTCGAAACCTTTCGTATTTTGAAAAATTTGCCAAAAAGATTCAAAAATGAAAAAGGATGTGCAATTTCAAGCATAAGAACAGATCATGGAAGTGAATTTGAAAATAAAGATTTTACTAAATTTTGTGATAAATCTGGTTTTAATCATATGTTTTCCCTCCATATACTCCACAGCAAAACGGAGTTGTGGAAAGAAAGAATAGATCTCTTCAAGAAATGGCTAGAACTCTTTTTAATTGAAAGCAAAATTTCTTCACGATTTTGGGCTGAAGCTGTTTCAACAGCATGTTATATTATAAACAGAGTATTTTAAGACCTATTTTGGAGAAAACCCTTATGAATTGTTCAAAGGTAAAGAGCCTATTGTTTCATACTTTCATGTGTTTGGTTGCAAATGTTTTATTTTGAAAAATGCAAATGATAGAGTTGGTAAGTTTGAAGAAAGATCAGATGAAGGCATCTTTCTTGGATATTCTACATCAAGCAAAGCCTACGAGAGTCTACAACAAAGAAAAGCCGGTTAGTGGAGGAATCAACGAATGTTAAATTCCAAGACCTCAATGCAAGATGAACCCAGCAAGACTCGCATGAAGAGCCCGAACCGACTCACCCTTCCAATGCTTACAACTCAAGAAGCATCTCGGTCTCGGAAGTCCAACATCAAGAAGCACATGAAGATTCAAATAAAGAAAGAACAACTAGAAAGTGCTGGAAGCATAAATCCAGTCATCCTAAAGATCTCATTATTGGCGAAATGAATGAAGGAATACGCACCAGATCAAAAAAAAAAGGCATGAAGAATCTAGTGCCGTGGCTCTCATTTAAATCGAACCAAAAAGCATAGAAGAAGCTTTATCGATGAAAGTTGGATCGAAGCTATGCAAGAAGAACTCGAGACAATTCAACATCAATAATGTCGGGAATTGACATCTAAACCAAAAGGTAAAACTGTTATTGGAACCAAATGGGTATTCGGGAACAAGATGAATGAAGAAGGAAAAGTCGTACGAAACAAAGCAAGACTCGTGGCCAAAGGATATACGCAAGAAGAAGGAATAAACTATGACGAGACTTATGCTCCAGTAGCAAGGTTAGAAGCTATTCGTCTATTACTTGCATTTGCTTGTTATAAAAATTTCAGGTTATTCCAAATGGACGTCAAAAGTGCATTCCTAAATGGATTCATCAATGAGGAAGTCTATGTGGAACAACCACCTGGGTTCGAAGACCCAAAGAAACTACATTCAGTCTTTAGACTGAAAAAGGCCTTGTATGGTTTAAAGCAAGCACCTCGAGCATGGTACGACAGACTAAGTAAATTCTTATTAAAGAATGGTTTTGTCAAAGGTAAAGTAGATACTACTTTGTTTATTAAAAAGGAAAGCAAAAGCTTTTTACTTGTTCAAATATATGTGGATGATATTATTTTTGGATCGTCTAATGAAAGTCTATGCGAGAAATTTTCTAAGTCTATGCAGGATGAGTTTGAAATGAGTATGATGGGAGAATTAACATTCTTTCTTGGACTTCAAATTAAACAAATGAAGGAAGGAACTTTTATTCATCAAGAAAATATGCAAATGACCTTGTCAAAAGGTTTGGATTGAATAACTGCAAAAAGACTCGACATACCAATGTCATGTTCTCTTTAAGATAGACAAGGATGAAGAAGGGAAGAAAGTAGATCAAAAGCAGACAGAGCATGATCGGCTCACTTCTTTATCTTACTGCTTCTAGACCTGATATTTTGTTGAGTGTTTGCATTTGTGCTAGGTTTCAATCGGATCCCAGGAGAATCCCATCTCGGTGCGGTAAAACGTGTTATCAAATACGTTGCCTCATCTTCAAGCATCGGTCTCGGTATCCTAAGAAGGGAGACTTTAAACTTCAGGATACTCGGATGCAGATCTGGCCGGTTGCGAGTCGATAGAAAAAGCACCTCGGAATTTGTCAAATACTTGGAAACAGACGGTGTCTTGGTTTTCAAGAAAGCAAAGCACTTGTATCTCTCTCAACGACGTGCGCAGTATGTAGCTCTTGGAAGCTGCTGTTCGCAAATTCTCCTGATAAAACAACAGCTACAAGACTTTGGGATTGAAGACTCATGCATGAGTAAATCCAGATGTGACAACACCGGTGCGATCAATCTCACCAAAAATCCAATCCTTCATTCAAGAGCAAAGCATATTGAGATTCGACATCACTTCATCAAGAGATCATATTCAAAATGGAGAAATCTCGATTCAATTTGTTGATTCAAAAAGTCAACTAGCGGATATATTCACAAAGCCTTTGGAGAAAAATCAATTCAACCTTATCCGTTCAAGACTCAACATTTTGAAGCCTGAAGAAGTTAAAGTCTAGAGACTCACCAACTCTAAGACTCTAATCTTTCAGACTTTAAATCCTCAGACTCAGACACTCGTGGCTATAGACTGTAAGTTGTATTTTATCTAAGAGGTACGAATTTTTGTTTAACTCAAAAAGGTACGATCTTTCATTCTAATAATCCGCATGAAATTTGAAGTCTTATCTGCTTAAAGGAATAATTTTGGCAGTTATTGATTTTGAAAAATAATAAATCGTTCACTTTCCTTACATCGTTTGAACTTCCCTTTTCAAAACTGAGTTATATATATACAGCTTTTTTCTTTTCTCAATCTTCAAAACCCTAAAGGCACTCTCCTCCCGATCTTTGTTCTACCGCTTGTTCGTCTTCGAGAAAGTGGTCATTTTTCTTGGGAAAGCAAGTGAAGGAATCTTCCAGCGACAAAGAAAAATGTCTTCTTCGAGGAAATCATCAAGAATCGCAAGCGGACCACAAAGAATGGAGAAGGGACCGACTCACTTTGATCTCACGAGGAAGAAGACTTAATAAGTCGGCGACAAAGTCCGATTCGCTCTCATCCACGTCATTCAACGCCTCCCCGCCCCACAAGGTGCAAGTCATTCTTTGGAAGAAGAGATAATCGAGGAAGGGCGGCCAAGAAGAGTCCAAAAGCCCTCCTTTATGTATAAACTTTATCGTGCGTTGAAAAGCGCAGGTTCTTCGTTGAAGTTTATAGATGACTTCCTTAAGGACAAAGATTATGGGAATGAGTATCGATTTCTGAAGAAAATGGAGGAATTGGGAATTGCCCCAAAAGGAACAAAGAGAGGAAGCACTTGCGAACATTCCAAGTGATCCTCTTATGAAAGGACAAAATTTAATTGAAGGGAACGATGATGACAGAATGTTCCTTGAATTTCAACCGAAAATGGGAGTAGCAGCAAAGGTGAAAGGAAATCAGATGGATTTGTTCAAATCCAAGGATCAAGAAAAAGTGTATTCAAGGCTGATGAAAAGAGGGGTGATAAACCCTAGAAGTGTAGATTTTGACTTCCCCGGACGCCATCAACATAAACTTAAGAGAAAAGTTGAATTTGTTTCAACTTGAGAATTTTTGCTCGACTCAACGAGACGGGTATGCTCATCGACCGCTTATTTCTATTCAAATCTTAGCTTTACGGATGCGAATAGAATATCATTTAGTGTGCTAGACAAAGTCTACGTGGTAGATGTGAATGTGTTGGCTGATATAGTTGGAGTTGAACGAGGACGTTATCTACCAATCAAAGTCTCACCTGCTCGTATTACTCTGGAACTTGTCAAAGATAGGGACGCAGAGAAGAAAATTACCTATTCCAGGATGAATGCTATCAACATTCTGCTACATAAGGTTGTAATCAATTGTCTTAGACCAAAGTCTACGTCAAAGACTTTGTGTCTCATTCTGAAGCAAAGTTGATGTATGCGATCAACTCGGGACGAAAGTTCTCTCTCCCGCACACTATTCTCTTCCATATGTACGAGCAATGTCGAAAGACAAAGGACAATTGCCTTATCCTGGTCTGGTGACCAAGATCTTCAGACACATGAATATTGAACCGCCTCAAACACTTTGTGTTCAACCATGTGATAAGATGGTGATAGGTTTGAAGATGTTATCGAAGATGCGTACGAAAGAATTTTCCAAGGCAATGGAGAAATTCAGAGTGAAATCTCTGTTCAGTCTGCTTCAAAGAGAAAAGGAAAGGAGGCCATAGGAGCCCCATCGAAAAGAAGAAAAGATCTCTCATCTTGGAAGATGAAGATGAAGAGGATGAAGATCCTACTATTCCTGCTCTGATAAGAACAAGACGTTCGTGTCTCAGCCCCCGAAGTACGAGAGAGAAGAAGAAGAGCAAATCAGAAACAGAGAAGAAGAAGAATAGAGAGAGAAAGAGAAAGAAGATGAAGAAGAGAAAGAAAAGTCTGCTGCTGAATCTGGGAGAGAAGGGAAATCTAGAGCAAGATCATCACTCTTCCCCTTTGGATGTACTTGAGACGGGGGAGTTGGCGAGCATGAAAGGTCTACACCTCATGCTGCAGATAGTGAAGGTCCAAGACAATCTCAGAAGACTCGAGAAGAATTTCAGGTTTCTAAATTGCCTGAAGAAGGTGATACATCAACACCAAATCTGCAAGACTATACAGAAGCGCCATCGTACACATTTACTCCATCTGAAAAAGCTGATGCATATACTCAGACAGAGAATTCTGCAGATTTTCGTCGTATCATGGATATTCTTCTGGAAATGCGTGGACAAATATATGCTCGGAATGTGAAATTCAAGTCATGAAAAATGCTGGACAAGCATCTTGCAAACCTCCGGAGGAAAAGATGAAAGACCTTGCTCTGCAAATTCAAGCCAATGCCAAAGGAGAGGAGGTAGCTCATCTAAGGGAGGACTTGAAGAGGCTAGAAGGCGTAGTCCGAGTCAATGGGAGAATTCCAGATCGTGCGCATTCCCAGCAGACATGACTCCTTTCTCACCCTCTTTTTAAATGATGACAAAAAGGGGAGAACCTATTTGAACAAACAAACATTATTTTAAACTTTGATTTTTACTGGTTTATGTATGACCGAGAACTTGAACTTGGGTGTGAGGCGAATGACTGTGGAATTTGATGCTTGACTGGTTGCATTTATATTAAGTATTGTTATATGGTATTACTCATGAAAGACTAACCAATTTTGCTGTGGATGCAGAGTCTGGTTGTTTATTAATCTTTATGAGTTAGCCATATTGCTTGAGAAATATTTTTGCAGGTCAAAGTTGTTCAAATCTACAAGAAAGTTTTGTCACCATCAAAAAGGGGAGATTGTTGGAGAAATCTTTCCAGAAGATTTTGAAGCGACAAAACATTTCTATCGCCTAGTCTTGATATCATTGGTTTAAAGTCTCAAGACTTTGTAATCTAAAGTCTCAAGACTCAAGACTCAAGACTCAAGACTCAAGTCTCAAGACTCAAGATTATTCTCACCGACGTCTTTCGATCCGTTCGTAGGATATCCGGCCGAAGTATATGGTTGGGGATTTGATCCAATCCTCTGGAAAAGATCCCTTGGTTGGATAATCATTTCGGATTCTTTTGATTCTTATCAAAGATCAATTGAAGATCTGATGGTCGACGAAACATTCTTGGAATGTTCTATTCTTGGAAACCAAAATCCCTGATTGTATGGGCGAACAGATTGATGGGCTATCATCAGATTCCTTAAATAGCTCGGATGATCTTCTTAATTGATTCCGTCCAACGGGTAGATTGGAGGAATTCCTTTGGTAAGTGCCAACGGCTATGATGGCATAAAGGAGTATAAAAGGAAGACGTTCTAGTTGTTTTAAGTGTGTGATTGATAGATAAATTCCAGAGTCTGAAGAACCTTGATTGTTAGTCGAAACGTTCGAGCGAAATTGTATACTCGAGAGAGAGTGGTTGTACTTGGTGATACCTTGAGCGAGTGTAGTAGATCATCTACATCGAGAGATCAAGGAAGATCAACACTGTAACATCTCTTTGTTCATAGTGGAATCCAGCCAATCGGCTGTCGGTGCAGAAAAAGAGTGGACGTAGGCTTGAATCAAGCCGAACCACTATAAACCTCGTGTTTAATTCTCTCTTTCCTTTACTCAGTCTTACGATTGATTTTTAATCCTTCATCTGTTTAAGTATTACGCAAACTGCAAGAAAATATTCAGAATACCTATTCACCCCCCTCTAGGTACTCGTACTAGCATTATCAGATAGTCCCACAATCATGTATGCCTAAAAGATGCCGGATGCGAGTACTTAATTGGGCGCTATAGAAAGCGAGCTGATATAGCACTCGGGCTAAACATGAGTACGTGAGAAGCACGTGACTATGTTTAGGCTAAGATCTGTATGGTGGATATATTTGATAAATGACATACGCTCTTATAGAAAGAGTAATCCACTATAGCATGTAATTCATACTACATGTGCATTGAACGACCAATAAGGGAAGATGAGTAAAATTATCCCTATTTACTCATTGTGTGAACCCTTGAGGTAATTTGTATTTTACCTCAACTCCGTGCCCTATGTTACTTCTGACTATGTTCTCAAAGTGAAAGATCAATGTTGCTACTTTAGCATGTTACGGGCGGTCATGAATAGATATGACCTATGGAACATGTCTAGGAAAGCAGTTGTTCTGAAATTGAGAGAGACATGAGTGCGAAGGAAGACTATTGTTGTTTTACATCTATCACATGTATTTACTAGTCGACCAATTATATCGCCCTTTGTGGTTGCGGATGTAATTGTAAATACATGGTGTTTTGAGAATAGTCAAGTATAGCCTTTAAGGGATAGGTATACTTGGACTAATGTAACAAAATATGTATGGGGCACTATGAGACATCGATTGTTTATATCTTTTCAGGGTTGTAGCCATTATGTTATCCCTAACAGGTGCATAATTTGAGCTCCCAAGTGCAGGTGTACTCACTGGTCGCACGGCTTATTTGCTAGTATGAATTGTTTTGTAAAGTTGATGAATGTTGAATGCCTTATATTCTTGATAGAGAACTATCAAGCCCATCATGTCCGAGTGGGAGATGTTGTACTTTAGCTAGTTAGCTAGTACGTCCATGATGTGGGTGCGATTGGACCGCACCAATTGGCTTTGATATGCTACGATGGAAAGGCACAAATGGAGGGGTACGAAGGGAGACGTATAAAAGGCTCCCGAACACAACCGTTGGACGGTTGGCCATTCATTTGCACCAAATTTCCTCTCAATTTCCATCAAAGAAGATCAAGGCGTTTCATTTCATTTTTGCAAGAACAATCGTCATTTACGCTGTGGAAATCGGGTGTTTTCCTTGTGATTGCATCCAGACTAACGTGAGGAAGTGTTGTTCGTGATTTATTCGCAATTCAACGTTCGTTCCGGGGCTATTTTCTGTTTGCGCATCGGAATCAGGTAAGTCGTCTTCCGCCGACTCGAATTCCATCACTTTTCAAATGGTAAATTGCCACTGTAATTCTCTAAATTTCTATTGAATGATGTGTGATCAGCGGTCACTTCCTATCGAAATCAGCAGAACATCGATTTATATATGTCAGAGGGGGCGCTCGCTTTTCCCTATTCAATACATTTCACGATGTAGAACCGGCGAATATGAATGGTACCTAGCGATTCAACCTGTATCCCGTGGATGGTTTGCCGAGGAAATGCAGCCGCAACTGACATTAGCTTGTCGACGCTTATCAGCATTTAACAATTAATAAACTTAAGCCATATTGGGAAGAATCGACGAATCTTCGCAAAGTTTTTGTTGTAAGGACGCCTTCAAAAGATGATGGATCAGAGCCAGAGCTAGAGGTGTCAAAACCTGTCAAAATCTCACTTTTCAACTCATATTCAACGGGCTGGGTTGCATACATATTAGCTAAAATCTAAAGAATGAGCAGTTAAGGACACAGTAGCAACGAACTAGATATGGGTCTTAATGTGTTTAAAATATGTCCACTTGCAACCAACCGCATTATACCTTGTAAGGACGGAAGGTTGCACAGTCACCTCTCGTGTTTTGCATTTTGGATTCATTCACTCGTTTGCCAAAGCACCAAGTTGGCCCAGTCACGAGCAAGCTTCGTGCAACATGGAGTTGAGCATTTCATGTCGTGTTCCATTGTTATAGCAAAAGTCAAATCTGGAAATGTTCCTAATTTATCTCTTGCAACTCTTTTTTTTTTTTTGTCGGAACTGTTGCAACTCTCAATTGTTCGTTACAGGATACATTCATTTAAAGTGAATGCAGGAAAACCAAAAAATCTTATTTTATTCTTTATTTTTCGCTTTTTCCTATGGTGAAGAATTCGGAACAAGATTTCTGTAATATGCCCGGTTGAATTTGTAAAAATTCAAAAATTTTGACGGAAAGATAACAAAATATTGTCAAAACTACTCTTTGTAAGCTTGATGAGAGAGTTTCAGTCCGCTTATCTGCCACATCTACGCCAATGAAAAGGAATTCAATAGATGAATAGATTATTAAAATATACAATCTATTATGTGATGCTCTCCAATAGCTTAATCTTTTAGAACAATGATCACCAACGTCAGAAGAGACATGAGTTCGATAGAGAATCACCTCCCAATTTTTGTTATTGAAAATCTGTTCAGATTCACATTCGAGACTCAAATGGAAACACTATCATCTTTATTGGAGCTGAATCTTGAAGCAAAGCCCGGGAAGGAAAAGATGTTGGACTCCAAGGTCAAGCATTTGTTGGATGCATTAAGATTTTGGCACTTACCTGCCACGACCTATCCCTCGGCAAGAAGGAAAGTAGGTTTGGAGGTATTGCCTAAGAATAGGCCTACGACCCATGATTTAGACGTGAGTTTTCTCAAATCCATACCTCGCACGACGTCTGGTGTTCAAATTGAAAGTATAAAAAATTTCTAAAAATGAGTCGCAAGTAGCCTATTGAATCGATTATAAACCAAGTGAAATATGTGAGCATAATTCACTTCCTACGCAACTAAGGTCGGGAACTTGATTACACTAATTAATCAACTAGTGGCCTTTCTTTTTTTGATCTCATCAATCTAAATTGCCGCAAAATTAAGTTCACAATAATAATTTACGTCTGAGTGAATCCATCGGTTATTTTCGTCATTTAGCTATTATCGCCAATACAATGATTAGTCGCCACTACCCGTTATCTATATATAGTCAATTAAAAAAATTAACACGTGTTTGCTTCTTTTTGAATTCGTCATTTGAAACTTCAATCGGTGTCGCTGGCATAATCCGAACACATGTTAAGTCTACTAAATAATAAACGCAATGAATGGTCAGTAGACAATTGCTGTTGCAGGACTCTAGCTAAGCCCTGTCGTTTCAATCAAATTATTTGAACCTTCAATCGGTGTCATTTGCTCAATCCAACACGTTTAAGGTCTTCTAGATAGTAAACTCAATGATGAGCTGTCCCGTGTTCACAAAATGGTCTCCCAAGGCCTCCGTTCTGAACATGCAAATTTTACGACAATACTAAAACGTTTTGATTGGTTTCTAGCCTACCCCAATGGCTAGTGGTGACTCCTAGAATTATCGCATTGTTAAAGAACTTAAAATTGAAATTTCCAATGTCATATGAGATATTAGTTTTGGAGAGCGCAAGCTCTCTACGTATTCTATTTTTCCTCTATTTGTTTGTCTCTTTGGCTAGTCCTCAGGATTGATTTCTAAAATTTTGATATCATTGGGGTCATGTTTGCATAGCATACTTGGAGTGTTATATTTTGGGAACTTCATTATTATAACACAATGAATATTATGATAACATAATATTGAATTGATATTTATTAATTGATAAAGTCGATCGTCACGAGATTGTTCAAATTCCCCAATTTATTTTTCCTTTTAGTCATTATATAATGATAGCGAGAGAGGAAAACCAAAAGGATATTGGCAAATCGGTTCGTGATTTGCAGTTGACCATCAAGTGATGCAGCTCTTCAGAATCATTCTCTTTTGCCTTAGTTGTATGATAATCTGATTGTAGAGTCACGAAACTCGCTATTCTCTATGTATGGTAGACAAATACGTGATAAATATAATTAAACTAGCTTAAGGTGTAGAGATTATGAATACAAAGCTTTGAGCTTGAATTACAATTGATGTTGCCAGAATCGCACGTGACACGTAGTACACGAAAGATTGCCAAACCCCCAAGCTGTGCCCTTTCATAAATGGTAACACCTACTTATGCAGCAACGCAGTAAATGGGAGAATTGCCAAAGCCACAAGTCTCTCCTCACGTCACGTTACATTACCAAGAGTCCCCGCTTGATCTGAAAGTCCAAATTAAATCTGTCCAATGGATGAGTAAGGTTGGTTTTGGATCAAGTCATAAATGGTTCAACTCAAATTGATCAATTTAACCTATTTATCGTAATATAAATTTCTCAACCCATACCCGACCCTTCCTAATCAATTTAACCAAATTTAGAAAGGCTTGTTTCTTATGATTTTTTAAAATGGTACTGTTAAAACACTTTTATGTAACTCTAATTTAGTAAACATTTTTTATAATTTTTTTTTAAATTGAGGCTCTGTTAGTTTTTTGAAAAATATTTCTAGGAAGTCATTTTCTATGAAAATAACAAATTTTTTTAGGTTTGCATAAAATTTGAAAAAAAAATTCCGTTGTTTAGTATGGAAAAATTATTTTGATTTTCCTTTTTATGCACTTCTTTTAATTTTTTAAAAAATTATTTTTAAATTATTTTTTCTTTTTTCTTTTTCTTTTCTTTTTCTTTTTTCTTTTTTTTTTTTTTTTTTTTCTTTTCGTTCTTCTTTGGCTGATCACCTGCCACGCTAATCATGGCAATGGCATGCGATCGGCCACAAGCAAGCTTGAGCCTTGCCAAACATCTGAGTCGATGCATGGGATACTTTCCAAGTGCTCCTTGGTCGATCGGGGATATTTGCAAAAAGTCACATATATGAGTTCTTCTTTTTCTTTCTTTTATAAGAATTACTTAAATTCTACTAAGTTGGTGGTTCCATGCTTTGGAATTATAGGGAAATTATTGCCCTTTGTGCCCAAAAAACTTTCTTGTTGCGTCGCAGTTTTATGTGGTTGGTGAGGAACAAAAAGTTTTGTAGTACTGATTTTGTTTTTAGATATACATACCGTCTTTAAACACATGCGTGAGATTAAATTCTTGTCATAAGAAATTATTATGATCTACCAATGAAGGGATTCCCAAATTTACTCAATTTGATCACGACAACTAAAATTCTTCACCTTTATTTAGTCGGTCGATTCATTGCATATTCTATGACTCCCCTTAGTTAGGAAACAATATACAAAAGAACGGAAAAGTACCAAAAAAGTCCTAAACCTATTGCATTGGTACTAATTCAGTCATAAACTTTTCAATTGAGTCAATTTAGTCGTAAACCTTTTAATATTAGTACCGTTCAGTCCATTCGGCCAATTTTAGCCGGGGTCGACGCTAACATGGACGTCGGTCGGTAGTCGGATACTGACGTGGCAATTTTTATGATTTTTTTATTATTTTTTCGAATTTATTATTATTATTTTTTCCTTTTCTTTTATGACGGTAGCCGGCAAGGGCTGCGAAGCCCTCGCCAACTGCCAGCGAGGGTTGCAGCCCTCGCCCGGCCTCTCCCAGGGCCGCCAGCGAGGTGACTTCACCCGAATCTAGGTGAGGCCAGCCTGGCCGCGGGCGAAGGCAGCCTCGCCTTAGGCTGGCGAGGCCATGGCGGCCATCGCCAAGGCAGAGGCTGATGTGGACATCGAGCCATATCGAGGAGGAGGTGCTAGGGACCCATTGTCTATTCTGACTGGTTTGATCACTCAAGCGCAGGCCAAGCAATTTAGGCAAGTTGTTGGCATCATGGTTTGTGATCTTTGGCGTGGAGATGAGTTTGGATCCAATCTCGAAGAATCTTGGAAATCTTGGCGTAACTTTTGGCATGCAGATGACCTTGGATCAAATCTTGAAGAATCTTGGAAATCTTGGCGCAATTTAATTATCCAGTCACCAAATATTTGACCAAGTAAAAAAAAATTATCTTCTTGTTTAGATATTTTCTACAATATGACGCATTAGATTTCTAGGGCTAGTTTTAGGGTTTGTGTGGCAACTAGAAGGCCTATATTTAGGATTGGCCCAATTTCTTTGGGAGACAGATATATTTTATTTTTGAGGAAAAGAATTGAGTGGGTTCTCTTCTACTGTTCTTTTAAAGACTTGACCTTATCAAGATTCTCTTATGGCAGTCGATTCGACTTATCGAGCGAGATAGCAAATTCTTTTGCTTGTGGCGTCTATAACGTTGGTTGGTTGGTTGACACGCGTTCGTCAACAGGTCACGTTCATACCGAGGTTGCCAATCATAGGTTTGATTGGAGGTCGAGGTTCGCAATACGCACCATCCGAGCTTTCGTAGAACAATCTTTCCGCAACGATTCACATCATTTGGTATCAAAGCTTGCTTCTACAAGGTCTATTTATCTTTAATTTTCTGTTTATATTCAGCAATTTGAGATTTATTGAGCTAGGGTTTCAGTTCTAGCCAATTTAGGGATCCGATTGCTTTTGTACTTCCATACGTAGTTGTTTGATGTTAGTTTTAATTATTTTTTCCTAGCATCTTAAATTGTATCTGAGTTCGTCAAAAAAAGAAAAAAGAAAAAAAAGAGACAAAGTTCGTCAAGAAAAAGAGAGAAAGAAAATGCACAAAAAAAAAAGTGCGCAAGAGAAAAAAAAAAGATTCGGCAGAAAACAAAAATAAAATAGCCGAACCAAAAGAAAAAAAAAAATCAAGAAGGCGACTCATTTGTTAGTGGACCAAATTAAAACAAAATTAGTAGTGATTTGGGTTTCAATTGGGATTTCGAAAGTTGTGTTTGTTGGTTTGAGATTGTTACTTGATGAATTGATTGTCGTAAAGGGCTTGATAGATAGGTTTTGAGTCCGATAAAGAGCTTGTGAAAAGGGAATACGAGAGGGAAAATGCAAGAGTGTGTGAGTTTAATTGAGGGTGAAAAAAAAAAGCCTATACTTGAGTTAAACACGAGGGGAGTGACAAACACCTTGAGAGAAACACGTGAGGGAGCGATTGGTGAGGATTTTTTTTGTGATTAACGTTTACTTGCAGGTCTAAAATATGTCGCGCGAAGAAAGCGTGAATCAAAGGGAGGTTGATTCCATACGAAGGGATGAAGTGCTCGTGGAAAGCATCCAGCAATGGAGGGCCGTAGTGGATGAGCTTAGTGGTCGAATGATGGGGAATGGCATGAGGGTTTATGGTGACTGAGAGCTACCCCGGGGAAGGCCGCAACATCAGTGAGACACCTCTAGAACACGACATAGATGGTAGCGGCATTATGATGATGATGAGGCTGACATGGGGGATGATCGAGATGCTCAATTTGGAAGGTGGAATGGAGCCCGAGGGTTTAGACACTAAGAAGATAATGAACTTGGCAATATCAAGATGAAGATTCCTTATTTCCAAGGGAAGAATGATCCCAATGCGTATCTAGAGTGGGAGAAACGCATGAAGATGGTATTTGATTGCCAACGATACTCCGAGCTCAAAAAGGTAAAAATTGCAAATGTTGAATTGACTGATTATGCTATAATTTGGTGGGATCAACTTGTGACTAGTAGGAGGCACAATGGTAAAAGACCGATAGAGACGTGGGATGAGATGAAAGCGGTGATGAGGAGGCGTTTTGTACCAAGTCATTACCATTGAGATTTATTTCAAAAGTTACAAAATCTCACACAAGGCAATAAGAACGTGGAAGAGTATCACAAGGAAATAGAGATTACCATGATCCGTGCTATTGTGGTGGAGGATCGTAAGGCCACAATGTCAAGATTTTTGAGTGGTTTGAGCCGAGACATAGCAAGGGTGGTGGAGCTACAACAGTATGTTGAATTGGAGGAATTGGTGAAAAAAACCATCAAAGTTGAGCAACAATTGAAGTTGGACCGAAATCACAAGAGTGGAGGAGGTTCAAATCAGAATTAGAGATCCCATTGGAAGAGAGATGAGAAGCCAAATTGGAGAGGAAACAACACCAAAACCGAAACCTCAAAGGAGAAGGAGAGGGGTGATAAAGTTGGAACGAATCCGGCTTTAGGTAAAATCGAAAACCCTAACACTAGAACTCAAGAGATCAAATGTTTTAAGTGTTTGGGCATGGGTCATATGGTGAATCAATGCCCTAATAGAAGGGTGATGATCATGACTGGACATGGTGTTATTGAGTCCGAAAGTGAAAGGGAATAAGATGATGATGAGATGCCACCATTGGAGGATTGTAGTGATGGAGAAGTAGCTATAAAAGGAGACTTGTTGGTGGTTAGGCGTTCTCTTAGTGTGCAAGTAAAGGAGGAGGAGCATCATCAACAAAGAGATAACTTGTTTCATACAAGATGTATGGTGAATAGTAAGATCCGTAGTATGATAATTGATGGAGGTAGTTGTGCGAATATGGCCAGTTGTATTATGTTGGATAAGTTGGGTTTGAAAACGACAAAGCACCCTAGGCCTTATAGACTTCAATGATTAAATGATAGTGGTGAGGTGAAAGTGTCGAAGCAAGTTCGAATTCCATTTAAGATAGGGAGATATAAGGACGAGGTAGAGTGTGATGTTGTACCTATGCAAGCAAGTCATATCTTACTTGGAAGACCATGGCAATATGATTGAAAGATACATCATGATGGGTATACTAATCGTTATTCATTGGTGATGAATCAAAAGACTTATACCTTGGTACCAATGACACCTAGTGAGGTGTATCAAGATCAGTTAAAGTTACAACGAGAAGCCGAGAGAGAGAGAAAAGGTGAGAAATCTGAGGGCTTGCGTGGAGTGTTTGAGACGCAAGGAAAAGGAGAGCCGAGAGAAGGATTGTGGTAAAAACTGAGGGAAAAGAAGAGAGGAAAGAAAATAGGCAAAAGGATTTTTATGCAAAATCGAGTGAGGTAAGGAGAGCTTTAGTTCTAGACCGACCGATGCTTGTACTTTTGTACAATGAGGTTTTGTTTTCTACTAACGATCTTGACCTAAGTTTTCCTAGTCATATTGTGTCTTTATTACAGGAATTTGAAGATGTCTTTCCTAATGAACTTCCTGGAGGGATACAACTGATTCGAGGCATAAAACAACAAATCGACTTGATTCCTGGTGCGCCATTACCTAACCGACCCGCATATCGCTGCAATCCCGAGGAGACAAAGGAACTTCAGCAGCAAGTTAGCGAACTATTGGAACGGGGGTATGTGAGAGAGAGTCTTAGCCTGTGCGTCATCCCTGTTTTGTTGGTGCCAAAGAAGGATGGAACTTGGCAAACGTGTGTTGATTGCTGAACAATTAATAACATTACGGTAAAGTATTGACATCCTCTTCCTAGGTTAGATCACATGTTGGATGAGTTGCATGGTTCTTGCATTTTCACTAAGATCGATTTGAAAAGTGGCTATCATCAAATTAGGATGAAAGAAGGTGATGAATGGAAAACTGCATTTAAGACCAAGTATGGATTGTATGAGTGGTTAGTCATGCCATTTGGATTAACTAATGCACTGAGCACATTTAGGTGACTTATGAATCATGTATTGCATGCTTTTATTGGTCAATTTGTGGTTGTCTATTTCGATGACATCTTGATATAGCCGAAGCCCTAATAAGCATATTGAGCATGTGCAAGCTGTCTTGCAGGTTTTAAGAGTCGAGCAATTGTATGCTAATCTAAAGAAGTGCTCTTTTGTTACTAACAAATTAATATTTCTAGGATTTGTTGTTAGTCCTGATGGTATACAGGTTGATGAAGAAAATGTCAAAGCAAGTCGTGAATACGCCTAAGACCGTAGGAGACATGCGTAACTTCCATGGATTGGCGAGTTTTTATCGGGGATTTGTGAGAAATTTCAGCACCATTGCCGCACCTTTGACCAAGGTTATCAAAAAGCACGTAGGTTTCACATGGGGAGAAGAGCAAGAGAAAGCATTTAATCTACTAAAAGATAAGTTGACTAATGCTCCTTTGTTATCATTGCCGAATTTCAATGCTACTTTTGAGATAGAGTGCGATGCTTTTGGTATAGGAATTGGAGCCATGTTGATGCAAGGAGGGCGTCCCATAGCTTATTCTAGCGAGAAATTGAGTGGAGCAACATTAAATTATCCTACCTACGATAAGGAGATGTATGCTTTAGTGCGAGCTTTAGAGACTTGGCAACATTATTTATGGCCGAATGAGTTTGTGATCCACACCGACCACGAGACCTTGAAGTACTTGAAAGGGCAATAGAAGTTGAATACAAGACATGCCAAATGGATAGAGTTCATCGAGACTTTTCCATATGTGATCAAGTGCAAGAAAGGTAAGGAGAATGTGGTAGCCGATGCATTTTCTCGAAGGTATATGATTCTAACTATTTTAGAAGCAAAGTGTTTAGGTTTTCAGCATATCAAGGGCTTATATACTAATGATGATGACTTTGGGAGAGTATTTGAAGCATGTGAACATACTACATTTGATAAATTCTATAGGCATGAAGGTTATCTTTTCCGTGAAAACAAACTATATTTGCCTAAGTGTTCTTTGCGTGAATTGTTGGTGTGAGAAGCGCATAATGGTAGTTTAATGGGGCATTTTGGTATTAATAAGACTTATGAAGTGCCGCATGAACATTTTTATTGGCCACATATGAAGAGAGATGTCACACATGTCTATGAGAGATGCATTGCTTGTAAGCAATCTAAGTCTACAACTAAACCGCATGGCTTGTATACACCATTACCTATTCCAACACATCCTTGGACTGATATTTCTATGGATTTTGTGTTAGGATTGCCTAGGTCTAAGTATGGTAGAGATTCTATTTATGTGGTTATTGATCGGTTTTCAAAGATGGCTCATTTTATACCTTGTCATAAAATTGATGATGCATCTCATGTTGCTGATTTGTTCTTTAGGGAGGTTGTACGTTTGCATGGTATGCCTAGATCGATTATTTCAGATCGAGATTCTAAATTTCTTAGCTACTTTTGGAAAACATTGTGGAAAAAACTAGGAACACGGTTGTTATTTTCTACTACTTGTTATCCATAGACCGATGGTCAAACCGAGGTAGTAAATAGAACTTTAGGGGTATTGTTGCATGCTATTATTAAAAAGAACATAAAATACTAGGAAGATTGTCTACCACATGTTGAGTTTGCATATAATAGGAGCATGCATTCTGCTACTAAATTTACACCATTTGATGTTGTCTTAATTCTGTTAGATTTAACCCATTTACCTGTTGATGAGCATGTGGATTTAGATGGAGCAAAGAAAGCTAAATTTGTCAAGGCGCTGCATGAGAAGACGTGCACAAATATTGACCGCAAGACTGAGCAATATGCAAGGCAAGCCAACAAAGGGCGCAAGGAAGTGGTGTTTGAACCCGGCGATTGGGTTTGGGTTCATATGCACAAGGAGCGATTTCCTAAGTAGCGGCATTCTAAGTTATTACCGTGAGGGGATGGACCATTCATGGTGTTGGCAAGAGTTAACAATAATGCCTACAAGCTTGATCTTCCAGGTAAGTATGACGTTAGTGCTACATTTTCTGACTTGACTCTTTTTTATGCAAGTGATGATTTGAGGGCAAATCCTTTGCACGAGGGAGGGAATAATGTGGATACCAAGCCATATCGAGGAGGAGGTGCTAGGGACCCATTCTCTATTCTGATCGGTTCGATCACTTGAGTGCGAACCAAGCAATTTAGGCAAGCTCTTGGCATCATGGTTTGTGATCTTTGGCATGGAGATGACCTTGGATCCAATCATGAAGAATCTTGGAAATCTTGGCATAATTTTTTGTAAGGAGATGACCTTAGATCGAATCTTGGAAATCTTGGCATAATTTGATTATTTGGTCACCAAATATTTTACCAAGTAAAAAAAAAAATTATATTCCTGTTTAGATATTTTCTACAATATGACACATTAGATTTCTAGGGCTGGTTTTAGGGTTTATGTGGCAACTAGAAGGCCTATATTAAGTACTGGCCGACTTTATTTGGGAGTGTTGACACCTAAATTTTAGCGATCCGGTCATTTATTTATTGCATAGAAAATTAGAGGTCAATTTTATCCCTGAAAAAATATTAATTGCATATAGATTTAGGTGCATTTATTTTTAATTTGCATTTTTTGCATTTATTGGATCGGTAATGGATGAGTTCAAATTAGTGGTTCTGAGCTTTAACTTGGCAAGCCGGACTAAACCTATGAAACTAGCAAATTGGCCCAAGCCCAAGCCCGTTTTTTAATCATAAAAATTTTATCGTGGAAAATAGAAATTTTGAAATTTCTCCGGGATATGAACCTTTTTGGATAGGGCAAATGTGTGAAAAAAATATTGCAATTTATCTTTGCAAGATTTGGATTTAGAGAAAAATTCTATCGTAATCTTGAATTTTAATCAAATGTGATAAAAGGCATACGCGTATGAGAAAGTGGGGGGGGCCTCTTTGGAAAAGAAACACAAAAAAGTGAAAAGTGAAAAGAGAGAGAAAAGGGAAGAGAGCTTCGGTTTGTGGGACAGGAAAAGAGGAAAAAGTCAAAAGAAGGTGCAGAGATGGAGAGTATACGAAGAGATAGGTAGGTGGAGAAAGAGGAAATTTTTTTTTTAAAAAAAAAAGTAGAAGAACGCTGTTCTTCTTCTCTAGCATGCTTGTTGCCGTCTGCTCGAGCTTCGACCTTGGTCTGCCAGACGCCGCCATCTCGCCACCGTTGCCGTTCCGCCGGTTAGCCAAAGTTTCTCCCCCGCCGGTCGTCGCCTGAGAAACCCGTGAAATCGCCTCTACGCCTCAGCCGATTCCCCTCGTTGCACGAAGCCCGCCTTTCGACCGGACCCTAGTCCGCTAGCTCGCGCCCTCACTTCAGCACCACATTCCGCACTGACGCCGACAGGAGCCCGCACTGACGCCGACAGGAGCCCGCACTGCCACCTCTAATCTGTCCACGACCGCCCAGCCGCTACCCGTTTCTGCTCCGCCTTGCCTACATCCGAGCGACCCATAGGAACCCACGTCGCGACCCGCTTCTGCTCCGCCTCGCCTGCGTTCGAGTGACCCACAGGAGCCACGCCACGACCCGATTCCCCTACTCGCCAGACGCTGCATCGCCGATTGTCCATGATCACGCACCAGCCTGACAAAGCCGCTGCCTTGCCGATCTAGTTCTCCGCCCACACGCCAGCCCTTGCCCGTGCTGTTCCGACCAGTGTCCCCGTTCACCATTGGTTTGCTTGCTGCCGGCCTACTCGTCACCATCCCTCACTGGAGCTCTGGCGATCAGCTACCCTTGGCTGGGCACTGCGCGAGCACACGCCCTACTTTGGAAGAAAGAAGAAAAAAAAAAGAAAAAAAATAGGTAGTTTGTTTATTTATTTATTGTATTTTTTATTATTTTCTTTTATAGCTCGTTTTTTAGTGGAATTGTTCCTTAAATATACGATTGAGATTCTGACATGAAATAGCCCCTAAAATTAGGGATTGACAGTCCGATTTTCGTGCTTGAGATCCGACTCACAATCTCTTGCAAAAATCGACAATCCGATCTCACGCCCGAGATTCGAATCGTGATTTAATTTTAAAATTGGTCAACTCGATCTCATGCGCGAGATATGGTTCGCCAATTTATGGATATCAATCCTATCTTGTCTGATTTGTCGTTGTGTTCGTTGAATCATATTTATTTTCGTAAAAAAAATCCAAAAATATTTGAATTAAGATTAGGTTTGTTTCATAATATTTCTTATTATCTTGCGTATTTAGAATAGGGATTTTATTCCGAATTTTGAGAAAAAAATATAAAATAAAAAAAATGAATTCACTTAGGATGTTAGCTTTTCTTTTTAAATTGAATTGCACGTTTAATTACTTGGCAATTTTAATTTCGAATTTCATAAAAGAAAAAAAAAAAAAATTAGAATTAGGGCATTCTTTGCACGTCATTGCATATTTGGATAGATTGCGTGCTTATTAAAAATAAAAATCATGCGCACGTCATATAGAATTAAGTTCATGAAATGCACATCATTTAATGATTGTTGCTAGGTTCATTTAATTAGGAATTGCCCATCATTAGGATTAAGTCATTTAATAAATGTCGCATGACATATAGTTTGCATGTTAGGTTGCATGTTGAATTGCATTGCACGTAATTTTTAGGCTTCATTTAAATAAAAGAAAATTCTTGTAAAATTGAGTGATTGCGTGTTAATTAGAAATCATATCTAGGATTGTTGACGTGAATTATGATCTAACAACGCAGAGACTTTCGTTGCTATGAGGTAAGTTCTGCATCATTTATTCATTGCTTTCTTGGATGTTAAATTTGTGGTTTGTGCACCCACATGATCACCTCACATGTTAGGGAAAGTGAATTAAGTGAATTAAAATTAATTCAAGCTGCCTGCTGTCGCGACCTAATTTTCGCAGGTTCACCACCTAAAACTGGGTTAATGGATTACTAAATCTTTAAGCTTAGCTCGGGCTCTCCCAGGCCCATACCAATTTGCGACTTATGTTTAAATTCTTAACATGCAAATGATTTTCAATCAGGAGTCGCCACTAATCTATTTTTGGTGGGTCGATTAGAAACCCAAGTAAAGTAACGGGAGATTTACTTTACTCCTACGAACCAGAGATTTATGAGTTCGGGGACTTGATTACACCAGACTATCCTAGTGCCCTTTCGGTACCTTTTATTTCATTTTCCAAAAAAATGTTTGGCAATTGAATTGATTTTAATTTAACTTCCTAATATGTGAGCTGATCATACATGTGCGCATACCACCAATTTAACACTCAAGAAAACAATTAAATAATGCAAAACAAATCTAGAAGCAACGAAAGCATCTGAATTGTTAAATCAGAATTCACATCAGCAACCCTAGATATGATTTCTAATTAACATGCAATTTCAATTTTTTTTTTCACTTTATTTAATGAAAATCATGCGATGCATGCTAATAATCTAATATGACATGGCAGCATGACCTAAACTATATGACATGAAGAAATGCAATAATTAAATGCAATCTAAATGACATAATTCTAATGACATGCAATGCGATGCAATGACATACAAAATTATTTAAACTAAGATGACATGCAGCATACAATTTAGTACGCAAGTTATATGTCATGCGACATTTATTAAATGACTTAGTCTAATGACGAGGAAGTTCTAATTAAATGAACCTAATAAAAACTAAATGACGTGCATTTGATATTTCTATTTAAAAATGCAAAAATGATCTAGCTAGATTAAAATTCTATCTAATTTAAACTGACTTAAATCCTGATTTAAACTAAGATATTATCTTAATCTAACATGTAATTGATCTAATATGCAATGACGTGCGGAGCATGCCCTAATTCTACATGACATATGCATGATATTTTTTATCATTTATTTTTTATTTAAAATTCAAAATTTAAAATTGCCACGTAATTAAACATGAAACTAAAATCCTAAATTAATGCATTTTTTATATTTTTCGAACTAAAATCCCTATCCTAGCTATGCAAGATAACAAGAAATATTCTAAAACAAATTGAATCCTAATTCAAATATTTTTTAGATTTTTTTAGAGGTTTTTCAAAACAATGCAATTACCAACTAAACATTAAATCTAAACTAATCAAGGCATCCAATCAAATAAAGGATCAAAATAATCGAAAAAATAACATGTTGTCTCACAGGTCAAATTAACGATTATCCTAACCATAATTATCATGACAAAGAGTTCAAAATAACCAAAAATCTGATCCGAATTCTTACGGATCAAATTAATAATTACATTTATTCAACACTTAAAACACTATCAACAAACCCCAAAAATTAATATAATTAAAAAAATGATCCGACATCTTACGGATCAAATTAGTAATTACAATAATTTTAGGGAAGACCCTGTGGATAATGCCTACAAAATCCATGAAATAAAGATCACTCCTGAACTTAAAAGAAATAAATAAAATAAAGTAAATAGAAAAAGAAAATAAAACTACCTAATTTCCCTTTCCTTTTCTTTTTTTTGTTTTTCTTTTCCTGCTTGTAACCGTGGGTCTCCAAGGTAGCAGGTCAATTGGTCCGGCAAAGGGATCGCCGGCGAGGCAAGGCAAGTGGGCGTCTGGCGCGGGGCAGTGAAGATTGACGCTGGCAAGGGACTTCGGCGAAGCAGGGCACCGGCGAGGGGGTGTCGCAGGGCGCGGGGCCTGATGTCGGGCACCGAGGAGAAGTGAGCAACAGCTTTTTTTATTGTATGAGGAGATGAGGAGAGCAGGTTTTGATAGTGCAACATAAGAGGTTCTTTCCATAAAATGAAGGAACAGTAAATCATCCAAATCCAAATTTGATGGCAGGAATGAGTATAGAGGAAGATCTAAAAACCGAGATCGATTGGAAATAATGTGTTGGAAGTGTAAAAAGTCTAAGCACTTGAAAAAGAATTGCAAAACCAAAAATGTAGGTTCAGAGAAGCGAGCTGAGGCATCATCCTCAATAGACATTATGCAATTCATTCATTTTATATTTGCAGAATTTACCTTCCTTGTATTTTATATATTCATTTATTTTCACAAACGACGTGTAATTTTACCAATCCTCCTCCAACATTTGTTTGTCAAATATGTACTATCATGTCATATATAGTTTTCTTAAGGATGGACTAACATCATCTATATATGGAAATATTTTTTATATCATGTATCTATATATTATTCATCTTTGGAAAATATCTAAATTGGAAAGCAATAAGATTTATGTTTGATTATGCATTGAATCGTTAGGGTCGTTGCTGACTATGTTCTTAGTCATTCTTTTTCATGACATATGCACAATCATGGGATATGACCCTTTGAAAATATGCTATGAAGTTTTTTTAATGATAGGTTCTTTCATTTAAGTAATTATTTATTTATTTTGTAATACACATTTATCTTGGAGATGAGCTATAATTCTTAAGTAACGATTTGTTTTTATTGATCCTATAACGTCATTTATTCATCAAATAAAAGGGCATCATATATAGAACTTTTTAATGATCATCTAACGTCATATGTATGAAATATGTATTATCATGTCATAGAATCCTTTTAAATAATTATTTTCCTCGATTAAATGTGTGTTAATTTCTAGTTTATTTTATAGTTTGCTAATGATCATTTGTGCATAAAATATGCGTATGATCTTTTTTTTTTTTTTTAAATCGTGATTGGTTCATTTGTGTGTTGAATATGGGGTATAACGTCATGTAGTATTTTATCAATATTTTAATGTTATTCATTTGGGTAATAGAGCAAAATGCTTTATCATATGTGTTTTTATACGTTATTCTACTTACTTTATTCTTGTCAAGTGGATAGTGGTACAAATGATACAAAGTAGAGGATAAACGAAATACTATTAAATAGGAGTGCATACTACTCTCATAGAGGAGTATTTTTTGTTTGGTCTCTCAACCTAAATTGCTGCAAAACCAAGTTCATAATAGTTTGAATTGATTTTAAATGAATCCACAAGATATTTTTCATCTTATATCTATTAAAAATGAAATCCGTCATTAACTGCCACTACCCACTGTATGATATAGTTAGTCAATTGTTAAATTAAAAAAATTAAACATGTAATTTGCTTCTTTTTAAAGAGGGAATTGTTCATCATTTGAAACTTCAATCGGTGTCAACGGTTCTATCCAGTACAAGTTAGGTCTACTAATAAATAAATTAGGGTGCGTTAGGTCTACTATATAATGAATGCAATTGAATGCTGCCTTGTGCTTGTGTGGCAGCCAAAGTCCCTTGACAGGACACCATCTGAACTCGGTCATTTCTAAGTACTATCGATTTTATCATATGATTTGAAATTTCAATTGGAATCACCGGTTCCATTTAGCAAGGGCTAGGGTTACTAAACAATGAACCAGCACGCATCAGATCTGTCCAACAATCAATCCATTGAATGGCTGCCTCGCGTTTGAGTAGCCAACGGTTGTCAACAACAGCTAAGCTATGTCCTTTTTAAGTTCTGTACTCTTGAACATGCAAATTTTAGCGCCTATAAATATGTTGGCCCGCATGAAGCTGACTTAAGAGTGTGGAAAAAACTCGTAAAGCATACCTGAAAAAAATAATAATTTAAAATGACGTGCGTATTCGTTGTGAACTGTAATAGCTAGTCAATCACGATTTGAGCTAATTATAAATGTGAAAATGCAGAGAGTACGTGGCACAGAACCATTTCATCAGAGTGGGGTCCACTTCTGGCCATGCCTTGAAGCCAAACCAACCGACCACTATTCCTTCATCCCTTTTTCAGAATTCCCGCTCGTTTTTTTTTTTTTTTTTTTTTGGTAAGGATACCGGCTCGTTTTCTTTTCTATATATTCCTAATTTCATGATTGCTCTGCATAAAAGAGGCCAAATCTAGTTTGTGGGCTTATTCTAGCATAGAATACCTTTTTCTTGTATTGGCTTTTGCTGAAACCTTTGCTCTTGATTGACTGAGGAGGAAAACTTTTTTCCAAGGCCGAGAAGGAAAAGAGGATGGCAGGATCAGAGACATCGGCAAGTATCGATGAAATCGAAATTTCAATACAAAGAATAGTTAAGAAACTATCCCCGCCATCCGACTGTAGCATCTTCACCATTCCGGAGAAGTTCCGGAAGAGCAACAGAGAGGCCTACAAGCCGCGCGTCATTTCGATCGGACCTTATCATCGTCATGCTCAAAGGCCCAAGCCGATGGAATATCACAAGGTGTGGTACTAGCAGGACTTCCTCCAGCCCAACCCAAGGTGCCATCTCAAGGACTACATCGAGAGTGTCAAGTCCTGGGAAAATGAGGCCTGGAAATGCTACGATAAGCACTGACGGGTTTTTTTTTTAATCTTTGTGATGATGAGCCTAAGTAGGCCCGTCCGCCCATGTTGGGCCTAAAAACCTGGCCTGCAGGTTAAGGGCCCATGAATGAAGGGTTGAGATATGAAGAGGTGTTAAGTTGAGGGGTTATGTCTTTTGGAGAAACGTTTTACGTTGAAGAGATACGCTCTTTGGAAAAGATGTTTTAAGAGAGAAAAGAAAAAAAAAGGAATGTACCTTTTTGGACGTACGTATTTTTTTTTCAGCAAAAGTTCTCTCCCCCTCCAAAAAGTAACATAAGAACAATACCCCCTGAAAAACAGAATTTTCTCCCTAATAGCAATAGTACGCTCCTCGGTGGAACGGATCAAGATTCTTCCTCGAACTTCAACATTGTTGTTTAATCTGTGAAAAATAAGGTACGTTCGATTTCGTGACTGTTGAAGGAGAGAGTATTCTACGTATTGTATTAACTTAATCAAAAAAGGATTACAAGAATATATATATATATATATATATATATATATATATATGAGTAACCCTAGTAACCCTCTTATGACTATTTTACCTTTATTACTATTTCCTAACACTCCCAAGTTGGGATGTAAATATCAAACAATCCCAACTTGTTACATAAAAAATTCACTATATTTCCTCGTAAAGACTTGGTAAAAATATCTGTAAGCTGATCCTCCATTCTTGTATGTTGAAGAGTGATCTCTCCTTTCTGAACTTTTTCTCGTATAAAGTGACAATCAACCTCAATGTGCTTGGTTCGCTCATGGAAGACGAGATTGTTTGCAATATGAATAGCTGATTGATTGTCACAATATAATATCGAAGGTTCTGATGTTGACATCCCAATTTCTAACAATAACATCCTCAACCAGAGCAATTCACTAGTCACATGTGCCATTGCTCTATATTCCGCTTTTGCACTTGATCGAGAAACCACATGTTGTTTCTTACTCTTCCAGGCAACTAAATTACCTCCAAGAAATACACAATAACCCGATGTAGATCTTCTACTAGTAGAACATCCAGCCCAATCCGCATCAGAAAAACCTGTGGTATTTAGGTGGCCACAATTCTTGAAAATTAGTCCTTTACCTGGTGCTCCTTTCAAGTATTTGATAATTCGAAGCACAACATCCCAGTGAGTAGTCCGAGGAGAACCCATGAATTGGCTTACAACACTAACGGCAAAAGATATATCAGGTCTCGTGACGGTAAGATAATTCAACTTACCAACTACTCTCCGATATTTCAATGGGTCGTGTAATAATTCTCCATCTTCTGCATCAAGTTTCACATTCGGTTCCATAGGAGTATCAATCGGTTTTGCCCCAACAAGTCCAATCTCATCAAGAATGTCAAGAACATATTTTCTCTAAGTTAAATTTATACCCGTATGCGAGTAGGCAACCTCAATACCTAGGAAATACCGCAAACGTCCCATATCCTTAGTACTAAACTGTGTATGCAGAAATTGTTTGAGTCGTTGAATACCATCTGAATCACTGCCAGTAATAATAATATCATCCACATATACCACAAGAAGAATACAACCAGCTGAGGAAACAAAACTGAAGACTGAATGGTCTACTTGACAACGCTTTAATCCAAACTTGATAACAGCATCACTAAACTTACCAAACCAAGCACGAGGAGATTGCTTGAGTCCATACAATGCCTTATGTAAATGACATACCAGATTCTCCCCCTGAGCAACAAATCCAGGTGGTTGCTCCATATACACCTCTTCAGCCAAATCACCATGTAGGAATGCATTTTTGATGTCTAATTGATGAAGAAACCATCCAAAATGTGCTGCTAGAGAAATAAAGACATGAACAGATGGAATTTTGGCTACAGGAGAAAAAGTGTCATCATAATCAACACCATATGTTTGAGTATATCCTTTAGCGACTAACCGTGCCTTCAATCGATCTATAGTGCCATCAGGGTGGACCTTAACCGTGAAAACCCAACGACAACCAACAGGTTGCTTTCCCACAGGAAGGGTAGTAAGCTTCCAAGTGCGATTCTCAATGAGTGCTTTCATTTCATCCTCCATGGCTTGTCTCCAACCAGGATGAGCAAGAGCTTCAGTAACATTGCTAGGCACAGAAATAGAGGACAAGGACGAGACAAAAGTAGAGAAGGTAGGAGATAAACGATCATAAGACAGAAAGTTGCTAATAGGATGATGAGTACGAAACAATTAGACATACCAGAATAAAGTGTATAACGATCCACAAGATGCCCAACACAAGATCGTGTACCTTTCCGAGTAGCAATGGGTTGATCAGGATCAGGATCAGGGGATGGCACAACAATTGATGAGGGATCAGATGAATCAGGTGATGGCCGAACCTCTGTAGTGGGAGTTGTTCCTCGTCTATGGTAAGTTTGATTAGCAAACTGAAATCCTGTTGATGATACTGGAGGAGGTGAGATTGGTGGAGGAATTGGTAAGACACACTTGTCAGTGTCAGGAGACACAGTAGAGACTGTTTGAGTACTATAGTATGGCTGGTCCTAAAAAAATGTCACATCTGCTGATACAAACACTCGGCGACTAATAGGATTGTAACATTTATAGCCCTTCTGAGTTCGAGAGTACTCAACAAAGATACATTTATCAGCACGAGGAGCCAACTTATCAAGACCTGGAGTCAGAGAATGGACGAAACAAACACAGCCAAAGACACGTAAAGGTAATGCAAAGGGAGGACGATTTGGTAGTAAAATAGAGAAGGGTGTCTCCCCCTAAAGAACAGAAGTTGGAAGCCGATTAATTAAGAAGCAGGCTGTAAGAACATCATGGCCCCAAATGTTTTCGGAAGATGCATGTGAAATATAAGACAACGAGCAACGTCAAGAAGATGACAATTTTTACGTTCAGCTACACCATTTTGTTGTGGTGTATATGAACAAGAAGTTTGATGAATAATGCCATGGGAATCAAGAAAAGGTTGAAAACCAAAGGCAACGGCAAGATACTCTTTGGCATTATCGGATCAGAGATTTTTCACAGAAGTATTATATTGATTCAACACTTCAAAATAGAATTGACGAAAGCAATGAAAAATCTCAGTACAATCTTTTATTAGGAACAACCAAGTCATTCAGGAAAAATCATCCACAAATGTAACAAAGTACCGGAAACCAGATGTATCAGAAACACGACACGGACCCCATATATCTGAATGAACTAACTCAAAGGGACTAGACACATGACTCTGTAAGCGAGAAGGAAACGAGACTATGGTGCTGATAAGCTTCACACACAAAGTACTCACAAACTTAGACTCTGGAAACAATCATTGAAGAATGTTTGACAGTGGATGACCAACACGACAATGCATCCAATATACATCAGTAGATGTATGCTTCATAGCTGTTGTAGCTATCACCTTCTTATCTAGATAGTATAGGTCATTTGATTCATGTCCCCCACCAATCCTCTGTCCAGTCCTCAGATCTTGAAAAACACAATGAGAAGCAAAAAAGGTTACATAACAATTTAGCTCTTTAGTTAATGAACTAACGGAAATAAGATTATATGGAGATTTGAGATGAAGGACGGATGATAAAGAAAGTGAGGAACTCAAATGGGCATCTCCAGTGCCAGTAACTTGGGAAATTGAACCATCAGCTAAGGTAACAGAGTTGGATAGCCCAAGAGGTGTGGAATTTAACGAAGACAACAATTTAGAGTTACCAGCTATATGATGAGTAGCTCCAGAATCTATAACCCAAGAGTTTGACACTGTAGAAAGTAAACAGGATGAACTACCTTTTGAGTTATGTACTAGAGTGGCAGTGGGAGCTGAATTTCCTGTCACCTGTTTGGAGTGAATCCAAGCCTCATATTCTGCACGTGTCAATGTAACTGAATATTTTGTATCATGCACATTAGTAGGATCGGATTGAACTGGTGAGGAATCTTCAACTTCAGCAAATGTAGCAACTGTGGGTCGAAGCTCTGGATGAAGCGTGTAGCAGTAAGCTTCAGTGTGTCTAGCCCTCCGACAATGGTTACAATATCGAGTGCCACGGCTACCAAGAATTCTATCACGACCACCACGACTTCCACCTTGAATAAGCCCACGTCCATGACCCCGATAACCACGACCACGAGCTCCACGTCCACTAGAGCCATGAGAAATCATGGCACTTGTCTCTAAAGTTGTAGTGGAGATCTTGTCAGTAGGTGTCGAGCGTAAGGCTCTGGAGAAAACCTCATCAACTGTAGGAAGGGAGCTTTCAGACGTAATCTGCTGGTGAAGGGAGGAATATTCAGGCCCTAGTGCTTTAAGAAATAGTATCACTCGAAGATCCTCCTGACGTTTGACTAATACATTTGGATCATTGGAAGCTGGAAGACAAGTATCTAGCTGTCTGCAAAGTGTAGTGAAACGAGCATAATATTCAGATAGAGAATGATCTCCACGCTGAAGATCAAACAGGGCCTCCCATGTGTCACACACTCGTGTCATATTATTTTGGCCAGAATAAAGTAGAGCACATTTATCCCAAACTTCCTTAGCAAAATTACATTGAATGAAGTGAGGGCTAATCTTCAGATCCATACTATTCCATAACAATGTACGGATCATTGCATCTCCAACAATCCAATCATCTACTTTAGTCTTATCCGAGGGAAGTGTGGATGTAAGATAATCATGCTGTCGAGTTGCAGTAAGATAAACTTGTATAGCTTTAGACCATGATGGATAGTTAGTGCCATCCAACTTGACATATATCAATTGGAAATGTGTCAAACCAGTAGATGATGTAGAAGCCATCAGTATTAACTCTACTGAACTCCAATAATGCAATTAGCCAGACAGGTTGAACACAAGAATCGATCGAACCTAATAAGAATGACACAATAATCAAGCACTTCACTCCAGTTGTGCAATCAGCCACAGAACAACAAACATAAATAATGGTTCAATCGATTCACCACTGAGTCAATATACTTCACTAGGAGGCCATTAAATCATACCAACCAGCACTTCAAGAAGCAATATACTTCAATGAGAATCCATATAAGTATACTGGAAAACAACTTCTGATGCCCTCAGTTCGGGTCTTTTTTTCTTCTTTTTTCGGGGTGAAACCCTTGCAGAACCGAAGGCTTCCGAAATCCTCAGGATATATGAAAAACACAAAATCTAAATTGCAAGACAAACAAAGACCAAATCACGCAATCGGTTTTCAATCCCGTCATCAAGAAAGAAGACTGAACACAAACTGATTTTGCTGGATGGGCTTCGGCGATTGACACAGGGCAGTAGTTCTGTCCAGATCTTAGAAAACCAGTAGACAGATCTGGATCTAGGGACGATGACCGAACGACGATGTAGGCGTTCTTTCTCCTCCGCTGTCTAGAAGAGAAGCACGCTGTGGCGGCGGCGGCGGCGGAGGGTCTGGATCTAGCGACGGCCTCCGCCGCGGGGCTGTGGTGATGGTGGGATGACTCTCTTGAAGTTTTAACCTTGCTCTGATACCATGTTGAAGGAGAGAGTATTCTACGTATTGTATTAACTTAATCAAAAAAGGATTACAAGAATATATATATATATGAGTAACCCTAGTAACCCTCTTATGACTATTTTACCCTTATTACTATTTCCTAACAGTGACGTGATTTTTAATCGGTGATACATGTGTTTCCTAGGCTCATCTTCCGCGTTCATTTTAGGGGTTCGATTGAGTATTGGATCGGTTTTAGCGAATCCGTTATTCCCTCCATTGATATCAAAGCCACTGTTTATGTTTCTCGATCCCTTTTTTATGTTTATGAATTGCTTTTGATTGAATTTTCGTGAAACACCGCCGTCGGCTGATCAGGGACGGAAAAACCCCGACACCTGCGTACTGTTCACCCCTGTTTGTGATTTTCTATAAATCAAAGTTTGTTTCTGATAGCATAGGGTTGAAGCTCTTGTCAATACGAGAAAAAAACGAGTGGTGGATTGCCGCCGAGGGTTGCCGGACGCGCCGCCACACGAGGCCGGAACGAACTAGGGTCATCGTGACGTCATCCACGCACACACGCGGCACGTATCAGGTCGGTCGGTCCCATTTTGTTATATTCCCCTCCTTTTTACTGAAACTGCATTTTCAGAAGCTCAGTTGAATCAAGATAAGGAAACTATCAAAAAATGAAAACCACGAAAAGCCTTCGAGGACGAACTTTTTATCCGTGTTAACGGTAATGCAAGATGGTAATTTTTCAAATGCAATATTAATTTTGTCTACTAAATTCTATAAATCCGTTGCTTCCCAAAAAAATTCATATATTTAATTATGGTACGTTTATTCTCAAAAAGATTCATGAAAAAAGAAAATACTTTCTGTCGAAAATCATTTCCACGGAAGATAATTAGCTTTCATTTATTTAATAACATGCTGAAAAATATGACTGAAAATGTTATTAGGTGTTTGCATCTCATTTGGGTTAAAAGGTATTGTGTTTGAGCCCAGTGTGGCTTTTCATCCTAGAGTTGGAATCATTTGTATGATTTGAGTTCTGCCAAAAGACTTGTCGTGCTTGGGAAAATGACTTCCTCTATTTAAAATTAGAAATTGATTTCCTAATTTTAAGTATGAGTATTTCCATCGGTCGTAAATATTTTTGTGTTAACTAAACAAATTGAAACTAAGTCTGGACTTTTTTATTGGATATGATGAGGTCAAATAGGATGTGGGCAAGATTGGATAAAAATGGGATTTCTAATAACTTACACAATGTTTGACAAATGTTAAATGTATGTAGATAGATGGGATGTCAACATAATGGCTCTGGCCGCCAATAAATCTCACCTCACTCCCCTCCCCGTACTCCACCTCCTGCTTCCCCTCTTCGCCCATGACGATTTGAATGTCAACCGTTCAAATTTTTAAGTCCTAGCGGACGTCCAAGCTGTCTGAGCATCACCATCGTGCAAAATCTTCGGAAAGCACCAATTCATCCTCCATCTTCATCGTCGGCCAGCAATTTTCAGCAAACCGCCGGTTCAGTCGCCACTCGCACCCTCGTGGCTGACACCAAGGTTGAGGCCTAGCGGACAAAGGTGCGAATACCCTTGCAATGCAGGTGTGCGAGACATGGGGATGACAACTCTTGCTCAAGATCACGGAGCTCCTTCGTGGCCAAGATTGAGGCTAGATGAGTAAAGAGACATATGCCATCGAAAAATCACACAAATGATTTTTAAATTTTGACCTGATATGTAATGTAATCTTTATACTTTTGGTACAGGCTCATTATAATCCATCGACTATATTAAAATGTGCAATGTTATTTAGTCTAGGGAATAAATTTAAAAGTTCATGAATTACATGGCATATCGAGTAAAAATTTAAGAATCGCATTGCATATTAAACTAAAATTCAAGAATTATTTATATCATTATTCCAAATAAAATTTAGTGTATTTCTAAATGTAGAACGGGGTCGGGTATAGCTAGGGGCGTTTTGGTAAAATGGCATCGTGGCGCGCTCTGTGAAAAATGAAGAGATAAGACGACGGACAGAGTCGTCCCTGCGCCACCGCCATGGCGAGCCTCCTCCCTGCTTCAACTGCCGTTCCCCTTCCCCCTCCCACCCTCTCCCCGCACGTGCGCCCCTCGAGGCCCGGCACGTGCGGGTCTCGCCGCCGGTAGGGCTCCTCGGCGCGGGGCGCCCGGCTGGTGGCCGCGCCGGCCCGAGCGGGAGCAGCTACGTGTTTGCGTTCGTGTTCCCGCTCTCTCTCCTCATCGTCACCGTCTTCGCCTCCATAAAGATCGTCGATAAGTTCGATAGGGACTTCCTCGAGGAGGTAGATGATGCTCCCCTTCCCTCGATTCTTAGCTCGTTTTTCTCCCGGTTGTGTGGAGGTGATGGCTTTCCGAAATGCTTGTTGTTTCGCTCGATTGTTGAAGTACTTGTGTTGATGGTATGACTCTGGTTGACTCTGACCCGTTGACTCGACCGTCTAACCGTTGACCATTGATCGTTGACTTTGACCGTTGACCAAAAATAAAAATTAAATAAATAAAATTAAATTAAATAAAAAGAGGAAAATAATGTGTTTCTTTTTTTCCAATTAAGTCTATGTGGATTATATGTAATCCCTTATTTGTTCTGCATTTGTTGTAGGAACAATGCCTCCCCGTAAGGCGTGCACACCTATTCGTGCAATTACGAGATGAACAAAAGGAAAGGCTTTCTAGGTTGATAGCTGAGTTGACCGATTATCGATGGGAGAGCGGCGACTTAATTGATCATGTTCTCGAGGTCAACAGGAAAATACAAGAGGTCTTATGGAATGGTCGTCCCATGCCACATTCTGAGATGGTGTGATTCTTTATGAACACTCTTTCACCGATATGGCAAGGAGTGTTGAATCGCCTATGGGAGGTCAATAGAGCTGCTACGTATAGGAGGCTTGTAATGGCTTTTATGAATGTGCAAAGGAGAAATCCTAAGGGATACCCGTCTGTTTTACCGTGGCTGCCTAGAATGTCTGAGGAATTTAAAGAAGAAAAGAATAAGCAATTGAACAAAAAGGAATCTTTCCCAGTTCATATGTTGTCTTGGCGTTAGATGTTTTGACTGGTCTTTATTTAGTATGCTTTATGGACATCTTATGTAAATGTTTTCTACCTAGTTGTTATTGGTGTAGCAACTGATATGTTAGTTGCATTATGTGAAAGCATTATTATTCTATCATTATTGGATGTCAAATATTATTTGCTTCTATTATTATTAACTGTTGTGGGTAGTTCATAGAAGTTTTTGTAGCTTCAAAGAATTTATTTTGCATAAAAGATTATATTAATAATAATTCCAAGTTAGGATTTTTGGATGATGATTGGAAACATAGTGGCCTTTTGATTCTGAAACATTACTTGAAATTATTCATTAATACGATATTTTGTACAAAATGGACGCATAAATGATAGGCATTAATAATTCGTGCATATATGTCTGATATGTTCATATTGATGGCTTCAGCCACAAAGAGCATAATCGCTGAGCTGAATAAAGGTGAGAAGCTCAATGGCGATAACTATGAAATATGGCACATAAAAATCCAATATGTGCTGGAAGAGCAAGAGGTACTAGAAGCTCTTAACCTGATTATGGAAGAACCTAAAGATGGAAACACTGCTCAACATAAGAGAGACAATGATGCATTTGTTGCATGGAAAAGAAAGAACTCTCTTGCTTGCATTAGACCGGGATAAGCGGTGACCGAAATTTTATGCTAATTGCAGTGGTGTAATCGGTTTATTTAATTGAGTTCTAATTTGTGCTGATTGTGTATGATTTGTGATTCTGGGAAATTATTCCAAAATTAATTAATTTCAATAATTAATTGGAAAATCACAAGGCGTCAATTTACAACACCAAAAATGAGTTTATGGATTGGTGAAATTAGTGGGATTTTCAAGTGTGAAAATATTATATTTTGGCTAAGGCCGACCGTGTACCCACACACGATTATTTTTATCGGGAATGATAAAAATGATGATTTGATCAAACGATCAGAATCAATAATTGCGACAGCTTCTAGTGAGCATAATTAATATATCATATTAGTGGATCTGGCAACTTCTAGTGAGCATATATAGTATACTATAAAATAATTGCGGTAGTTTCTAGTGAGGATAATTAATATATCAGATCCGTGGATCTGACAGCTTATGGTGAGTATATATAGTATATTATAAAGTATTTGAGGCAGCTTCTGGTGAGCATATATAGTATACTATAAAGTATTTGAGGCAATTTCTGGTGAGCTATATTATCTATATATCAGCTTAGAGTAAGCAGTCTTGGACAAGGTCAGACTTTATAGATAATATTGGATGAGATGACAAGGGAAAGGTCTTGATGACAAGAAATCGATTAAGTCGATTGATCGATGATTCGATCCGATGTGATAAATTGATTCGTTGGTATGATTCGATGAGTTATAAATTGTATTGACTTGCATGAAGGAAATCGAGGCCAAGGTAAGTCCTCTGACTTGTAATTGTGCTTAGGCAACCCTTATGGCGTATTTTCTTCCTAGTTAGGTCTTAGGGGATTGAACTCGCTGAGACGTCGTCTCACTCTGTAGTGGGATAACATTTCGGGTCCATAGATGGCTACTCCTCCCGAGCATTTTGGTCAACCCAAGAAGATCACAGAACAGAAGTACTACATTCCGATTCATGGGCACCCTGAGGGACTGGAGTACGAACTGGTGAAGTCCATAATCTAGGTTGATGCGGGTCTACCCAAAAAGGTGACCCATCAATACCAGGCATGGTATCGCCTATTTCGTAATGTACAAAGAGAGGGCCCCATATTGGAATCTGAGGTACCCCTGTATGCGTTGGAGGTTGCGTTTGGGAAAGGTACTACAGACCCTAAAGGAGGATCTGTGGTAGACCCAATGGACCCTAAACTTGAAGATCCAAATTCTCCAGTGTACACAACAGTAGGCTCCAATTGGAGTGTGCAAGAATGAGAAATCAAGGATGATGACCTGTAGTTCGTGAAACCCCACCCCTATTTGCACACCCTGTTTTATGAGCTAATTTTGTGTAGGACCTGATTTTAGTAGTTCGTATTGTAATATATACAACTTGGTTTGCTTGTATATATAAGTGTGGTTGGGTTTTTAGTTCGAAACTTATGGCTCTACTTTTCTATCCCATTGTGTTATTGTTGGGGATTATTAATTGCTTCCGCATGTGCATTAAAACGAATGGGTCAGCGATGTGTCCTGGGACATCGCTATTAAATCGACCAAGTCGGGATGGGCACGCGCTCGGAGGATCGGGGCGTGCCAGCTTGAGCGTGAAATTTGGTCACGCCATAATTTTCTTCTCCGAACCTCGTTCCAAATGTATTTATAGTTAATAGAAAGCCCTTCAAATATACTACAAGAATCCTAAATTGACTGTCTCAAAATCAAGCCGAAAATAACAAAATACTGACCCAAAGTTGCTGGACACGCACTGTTCATCGGGCGCATGAAACTTTAAAATTGTTTCTGGCAAACCGTAAGCTCAAATCACGATCTGTAAAATCTTACGGCTCCACAACATCATAAACTATCATTTCTATAAAAATGCACAGCCCAACGACTCAAAAATCGGACTTCGCCGCATGAATCTCAAATAATATCTAATTTCAAGCCTTAAGTCCAAAGCGTGACATCCCCCTTCTGCCCTTTTTCCTTTTCTTCTTCTTGTCTCTCTCCTCTTTCTCCTTTTCCCCACGTTTTCCCCCTTTTACCGATTCTTCCCCCTTTCCCCTCTCTCTCTCTCTCTCTCTCTCTCTCTCTCTCTCTCTCTCCTCCTCCTCCTCCTCCTCCTCCTCCTCCTCCTCCTCCCTACATGCTACCCCTCTGCCCTCCACACCCTTTTCATTTTTATTTTTCCTTTTTCTTTTCCCCTTTTTCTCTCTTCTCTTCTCCCCCACACGATTTCTCCCCCTCCCCCCTCTCTCGGCCGAACCCCCATTCTTCTTCTTATAGAAATGATAGTTTATGGTGGTGCTGGTGGTCATGCAGGTTGGTGCTTCACCCACCACCATCACCACTGCCGCCCCACGCCCTACTCACCACCACCTCTTGGCCATCGAACCACCACCACCAATTGCTCGTCCGATGAGCCGTCTTGTTGTTGAGCTCGACAAGCTATTGTGCCATTTGTGTCGCTGCCCGCTCACCGCCGCCGCAAGCCACCGCCCCCCCCGCATCCCTCACTCATTCGTCATGCCGTCGCCGCCACCCACAAGTTGCACGCTCGCCGCCGTGAGCCACCCCCAGGCCGAGCCTCCCCCCTCGGTCGTGGGTTTGAGGAGTCATGGCTGCTGCCATCTTCGCTGTGCCGTTGGTGCTGCTTGTTGGTACCGTGAGACTCGTGTCTTCATTGCCATTGCACCGCCGTCGCTGTGGGCTCGCCATCGCCGGAAATCGATGAGTTAACCTCCTAATTGTGGATTAGGGCGTTAATTGCATTTATGGGGTGGTTAGTTTAATATTAATAGTGATTAGTTTAAGTAATTACAATTAGATTAATTAATCATTGTTAGATTAATTAATTGAGTTTAGTTTAATTAATCATTATTTATTTAATTAATCGTAATTATTTTAATTAACGTCGATTAATTTTTAATTAATTAAAGTTAGGCTAATTAATTGAGTTTAGTTTAATTAATTGTAATTAGCCTAATTAATCATAATTTGTCTAATTAATCACGATTAGCATAATTAATGATGGATTAGCCGTTAAGTAAAATTTTATGCTCTGGATGAATTTACTTAATTCTAATCGTTTGAGCATGTAATGCAATGATGTTTGATTGCCTATATCATGTATTTTAAATGTTATTTTTCAAAGTTGGTTTATTGGAAGAAAATAGGGCAAAAGATCGTTTCAAGTGCCATAACTTGGCATAAAGGGACACTTAAGTGCCAAAACTTACGAAAGTAACACTTAAGTGCTACATTTTGAGAAAAGTGGGACACCTGAGTGCCACCTCCGGCGAAGCCATTTGGAAATCATATGTGACAATTAAATATTAATATTTCTTGCCGAGGTGGCTTGCCGGAGAGTTGACTCAACTCTAATTCACCCAAAACAACGTCATTTCTATAGTTGGCCAAAATAGAGCCATTCAATTGGCCAAAACGACATCGTTTTGGCATAATTTGAATTTTAATATAATATAAAATTAATTAAATTAAATTTAAAACAAAATAATAATAATAATTTATATTTATTTAAAAAATGGCCGAGAAGGAGGAGGAAGAAGGTAGCCAATGGCTGAGGGCTGAGCCCTTACTGTCGTTGCCTCTCAGCCATCGCCGGAAGGTGGGGGAGGGTCGGCCGGGGCCACCGAGCCCGGGCGAGGGCCGGCGGCCACCGGGTGTGGCACCCCGAACGGCCCTCGATTTGCTAGGGTCACCACAATCCACTTGCCTTTCTCTTGACCTGATAATGTATTACTCTGATACCAAAGAATTATAATAGGTCTATAAGTCCTGGGGGTTTATATCTTTTAGATTGGTCCCTGCGCAGTTTATATAGCGGAAGCACATTCAACTACTCCCCTTTCACAAATTAAAACAATGCACACCAACTAAACACTTTTATAGATAAAAGATGTACACTTTTATTTACGTAACTAGATGGACATTGTTCAATAATACATCCAAAAAGTGCCGTGGTTTCCTACACCCGGCTATACTTCAAAATTGGTCTGATGACCTCAGCAACCACTTACTAAATGTCCATCTTTCAGTGCTCGCATTCCAAAAGTTTCCTTCCTCTGCTGTCCTCTTCCTTGTGGTCACACCCAGCTAGTCGATTCGTTTGCTACTGGTGGTGGCAATAGAGGCAATTTGTCTAGTCTAAAATGTTAGTCTCCAAAAAATGGTGAGTACAACCACCCAGCAGTTGAAGATCTACTAAGCTATACTATGCAAGCCATCACAATCCAAGTCCATGCAGGATATATAAAACAAAGAATCAAAAGAATAAGTATGCATCAAGTCGATAAATCTTTTCAAAGCAATGGCAATGCAGTTTCAAATCCAGAATGTATCATTTCAATCACACAAGTCCCGATCATACGGCCAAACTGTTATGACACGTCTCATTTCATGCCATACAATTTAGTCCTATAACCAGACCACACGCACACTTAGTGGAGCCATCGGTTTTAATATTCAAAAGAGTTTCATCCCCTAGAGGACCAACGTTTGCATCCTTCTGGGATTTCGCACCCAATCCTAGTGTCACGAAAGCCTCCGGCATTATGCCACTAGGCCACCGAGCATCCAGAGCGTGTTATAGCACACCTCCGGGCATCTCACATCCTTCCTGGCATCACGAGGAATCTCCAGGGCTCACCATGAAAATGGTTACCCCTACCCTCCGGAATTACGTACCGACATATCACCGGGTATCCCCCGGAATTACGTACCAATGTACCACCAGGCATCCCCCGGAATTACGTACCGATATACCATCGGGCATCCCGACACTCCCGGAGAAAAACCTCTGGGGCAATGCGGACCCTAGGCATCCAAAGGGCATCGACTCATTCAAACCTTTGGGCATCCCGACTCCCGGGGCAACGTTGACCCGAGGGTCCAATGGCAACATTAACATCTTAATTTATCAATACCAAAACACTTTTGATGCAACAACAGCAGGCTTTGAAATCATATGCCATTTCTATGTCAAAGAAATCCATTCACAAAATTCCAGTAACATGATATTAGTTCATAAATCCATTTCCACGTTTCACCTTCAAAGCATTTCAAGCATCCATGTGAAAATCTCGGATTGTACTTGAGCCTCACGGCCAAATCCCAAAAGAATTATCAAACACAAATAGATTGAATTCAGCACATTGGTAATTCGAAGCTACACTCCCGACTTCAAGATTTTCAAAGGCTGATTTGAGCAAAGATTTGAAATTTTGAAGGCACCAAAAATATTTTCTCTTCTTTTTGAAACATTGAGGTATGGTGCCTCGGTATATAGAAATTTCAGCAAGGTCGGGAAGTTTTTCAAATCATTTTATGGCTGATTTTTGTTCAAAAGACGATAACTAATTTCGAAAACTTATATGGTGAACCAAAATATCAACCCGATCTCTAATGGTTTTAAAATAATTGATACAGAATTTCAAATATGAAAGCACCGTACATTTTCTTAAAACAATTGAGGCCGGTGCTGTGGTAAGTAAAACTTCAAATACGGACCGGGAGTTTTTTCTTTTTTTTCTTTTTCAACTCAAATCAATGGCCGAATTCTACAAGATTTCATAGTCATAAATTCTATTTTGGATGAAGTCCGAAGAAATCAAAACCAGATATGAAAAATCCAGACATTTCCTCAATCCTTTAGCCTCAAAACCTATGTAGCACCGACACGAACACGTGACACGTGACACGACATGACACGACACGACACGTCATTTCTTAAAAATAGAGAATTTCGACACGTTCCGACACGTTATATATTAAATATATTTTTATATATAAATACATAAATAAATAATAATAATAATAATAGCCTATAATTAATTTACACAAAACTTAGAGGAAAAAAAATTGTTTAAAGAAAAATGCTGAAATGATATTTTTAAATTTATTTATTTATCATATATAGCATTTTTTTATTACTTCTTTCAGAGTAAAAGACTTTTAAAAAAAATAAAACAATTCTAAAAAAAAAAAAAAAAAAAAAAATTGACCCCGTGTGTGTATATTTATAGCAATTTTATTACTTCTTTTATTACTTTTTTTTTTTATTACTTATTTTGTGTATATTTATATTTTGACCCCTCAAGTATTAGAAATTTTTAAAATTGACCCCGTGCGTGTCGGAATTCTGGACTCGCGTGTCGGAGCGTGTCGGAAAGAATTGACCACGTGTCGGATTTTTCGACACTCATTGACCGCGTGTCGAAGCGTGTTGGGACGTGTCGGAGCGTGTCGGACACGTGTCAGAGTGTCGGACACGACACGAAGGCTTCCGGAGAGTGTCCGTTCTACATAGCTCAAAACAGTCTCGGTAGCTCAATAAATCATCATTCAGCATCAAAATCTAACAATCCAGCCTATCAATGCACTTTCTAAGACAGCAGCAGCACTACACAACATAGATTAGTAGACTTCAACTTGCCTCAAGTCCTACAGCTCGACGGCAAGTGAAATGGGAAGCTCGCGGTCACGAACACAGCTCGGCAACAGCAAGTGCGAGCAGCGTCGGCATCGGTAGTGTGCGTGCACGGGCGGAGGGGCGACCTCCTCTTTTCCCTCGCGCTCGCCCTCTATTCTCTCGCTCACTCGCTCGTTGCCCACTCTCTCTCTCTCTCTCTTACGGTTTCTCTTCCCTCCACTGGCGGTCTTGTTCTTTTCGTCCCTGGTTTTGTTGACAAAACCAATCAACACTTCTTGATATTCTGCAGCTACTCGAGCAAGAGACACGTGGGTGTTGTCGTGTCCATTTCTCGGTTCTGCTTCGCCATCTTGAAGACACGGATGAGGCGTGGCTTGCAGCTGTCCAACACGCTCTCTCTCCGCTGGCGACCTTGCATATTGCATGCACGATGTGGCCGATTGAAGCAATTCACAGCTGTTTCCTTCGGTCAACAATTCGCTCAATTGTTGACCGTCCAAAGACGTGGACGTGGCTGCCTTGCGATGCTTCTCAGTCAACATTCCTCTCTTCTGTTGACTAACAAAAGAGACGTGGGCATGGGCTGCTTGGTGGCCAATCTCACCTATTATTATATGACCAGGATTTTATGGTCGTTGGTGGGATTGGTCGCATGACCATGCGAGGAGAATTCCTTTTTCTCCAAAAGCCAATGTCTCCGGACGTCAAGTGGCAATGAAACGGGATCGAATGTAGTGCCAACGATGACAAGTTCTGATAACAATTTCGTCAATCCACAACGTATCGCCATTTTTTTCTAAGGCTGGCAAAATATGAATGAGGTTGGTTTCACCAATGACCTTAAGTAATGGAATTTCGACAAGACTATAGTTTATTCGACGATCGAGCCATTACTTGTATGCAATGCATCGGTCCAACGATGAAAATAGAATGGTGTCCATAAATAATACCAATGACACAGTCCGACGATACTTCCATCGATCAGTCAGGGACCATCGCATATTCAAGGGTCATCGAAATTCTCATATGCCACACCGGGCCCTCGCCGCTGGTCGGCTGGGGTAGCCGAGCCCTAGGCCACCGGGCCCTCACCTAGATTTGGGGCTGGGCAAGGGCCGGCCGACCCTCCCCCACCTCCCCGGCGACAGAGAGGAGATGGCGGCGGCGGCGATGAGGGCTGAGCCCTTAGCCACCGGCTGCCTCCCTTCTCCTCCTCCCTTCTCCTCCTCCCCCCCCCCCTTTTTTTTCCTCCTCCTTCCTCCTCCTTAGCTGTCAGCTGCCTCCCCTCCTCCTCCTTACCCCCTCGCTGGATATAGGTGAGGGCCGATCCCCAGCGGGCGGCGGCCCTTGGCCCTACCGGGCAATGGCCGCGAGCCTCACCCCAGATCGAGGCAAGGGCTCTCGGGCCCTCGCCGCCGGTCAATCGGGGCCGCCGGGCCTTGGCCAAGGCCCGGCGACCCGGCCGACCCTCCCCCTCCATCGCCTACCCTTGCCGGCGGCGAGGAGGCGACTCAGCCCTCAGCCACCTCCCTTTTTTTTAATATTTTTAATATTTGTATTTTTTATAAATGTTTTAAATAAATTTAAATTTAAATTTAATTTAATTAAGTTTTATATTAATTTTTTACCACGTCAACACCAAAACGACGCCGTTTTGTACTTGCTTTGCCAGAATATTGACACGTCAGCGTTTTGGCCGAATTTTGACCGAATTGGCACTTAAGTAATCCATTTTGCTCCAATTTTGGCATTTAAGTGTCACTTTCGTAAGTTTTGGCACTTAAATGTCCCTTTATGCCAAGTTATGGTACTCTAAAGGTTCGCGCGTCAAGAAAATAGCAAACTTTGAGGTGTTGTGTTTGGACGCCATATTTTACGTGATAAAATGGGCAATGATGTTTTAAAATAGAAGTGTGCAAAGTTTGACGGATTGATTTCAGATACATGACCACGTGCGAATATTTTTACTCGGATTTTCAAATGTGAAAAATTGCCAAAGTGATTATTTGAAAGCGAAATATTTTGTTCTTGGCTAATTAATGGCAATGAGAATTGGCTTGATTGATGATGTGCTTGAGTGGTCATTTAATTGAACCCATCACCCAACGGGAGTTTGGGGACGATGCCCGATGTTTATCAGATGCCCGGCGGAGGTCCGAATGCCGAGTTGTGGTTGAGGCTGGACCAATGCTCCTTTATGAAATGTCGTTTGGGCAAAGGTTCTAGACGATGCCGTGCCCGATGGGGTAGGATGATGCCTGGTCATGCCAGAAGACTGCCAACTTGTGTGTTGGCCGTGGCGCGACGGGTCGTAATAATCGGAACATGTGTGAATGAAGGTGATGCATTGCACTTGATTATGGGGTAAAATTGTTAGGTATGGTATGGGACGTGCCAAAATGGGTTTTTACCTTATAATCGGGACCTGTATTGATGGTTGGTGTATGAGAGTTATGTGTTATGATTATTGATTATGCTCATTGTATTGATAATGGCATATGTGACGTGCTAACATGCAAGGATGTGCCAGGCAAGGTAAGATTGTATGCCCTTGCATAATTAGGCTGCATCCAAGGTGAATTTGCGTCCTAATCAATTTTTAGGAAGTTGACTTGCTGAGATTTTATTTCACCCTGTTGTTATTAACCATTTTCAGGACTATAGCATGGAGATCTGCTAAGTGCGGATGTGATGGGCACGAGATGTGACATTTTTGGGCTAGCCTTACCGTCAATGAAGCTAGAGTTAACCCTGACCTTTCTGGCCCCTTTTTGCTCATAGGCTGTGTAGGAGTTGTATTTTATCGTAGACATGTAAATGTTAAACTCCTTGGGTTAACAAGTGAATAAATAAAGGTACAGCTTTAGGAAATCGTTTGTTGTGTTTTATTATCCCTGCTCTGTTGATTGACTAGATGTTTATTTAAGTCGCTTCCGCATGCGTTTAATCGAAAGATGAAAAAGAATAGGTCGGCGATGTGTCCTGGGACATCGTAATTTAATCGACTGTCGAAGGATGTTCGCGCACTCGGGGTTTGGGACGTAACAGAAACTACTCCGATTGAATAAACGGGAGGCACGAACGCTTACCGAGCGTTGCGTTACGTAGTTAAAGTGGCTTGACGAGGCTCTCATGGCGAGAACATGCGAAACCCTTTTCTTCTTCTTTCTTTCTTCTTCTCCTTTCTTCCTCTCTCCCTCATGTGCTCTCTATCTCTAATGGCCGAGCCCCCCTTTTTCCCCTTTCTTCTTTGACTTTTTCACCATCTCTTTTCTTTTCTTCCCCTCTCTCTCTCTCTCTCTCTCTCTTCTTCTTCTTCTTCTTCTTCTTTTTCTTCCTCCCTCCGGAAGACTTGCAGTCTCTCCTCCTCATTCTCCTTCTTTCTATTCTTTCTTCTTTTCTTAACTGTCACACCTCAATCCTCGAGCGCGCGCGCATCCTACGGCGGTCGATACAATTGCGACTTCCCAAGACTAGTCGCCAACCCTTTCATTTTTAATACACATGCGAAAGCGAACAATAATCATACAATAACCCCTGATAACAACCAATACGGGATAGGAAAGTAGGGCAACATTTCACAAAGCACACTTTTATAAACAACTGGGTTTATATACAAAAAGAGTCTAGGTAAAAACCTACAAAATGATCGACTCTCAAAAGAAGCTATCCTACAACATACTAGTGGGACACAGACATCGATCATTCATACTCCACCTCCACAGACTCCAGAGCTTTGGTCCTCCACGACCACCGTCTAAGGACCTGAAAATGGTTATACAATAACAAGTGAGATAATGTTTTAGCAAGTCCACCATCTAAACCTTTATTAGGAAGGAAATACGCATCAGGGTGCTCTAGCTACACAATCACACAATGAGAATAGGGGACTTACCTCACCTCAATTCCTTCCTGCACGTTAGCACAGTTCATATCACAAATGCATATAATTAATGCACACAACAATTGAAATGTCTCATCAACTCAATCAACCATGCATTCCAATTGTTAACTTCACCCCTCAAGGGTACCACCTACTCCAATGTTTGGTGTCTTCTGGCATAGCCAGGCTTCGTCTCACCCCCATTGAGCACGGCGACGTCTCTCAATTAGAAGGCTTCCCCGAAGGGGCGTAGGTCAAGAATCTACTACAACCTGAGTCCTAACGAATGGGTATCCTATATAGGGTAACGTCCGGCTTAAAAGCCCGATACGGGTTCTCATTAACCAACACATGACCAATCAATCTCGGCCTAGGACATCGTGCATTACACTCAAACCTCCATTAAAATAGTGATCCTGGCATATTTTCTTCATATTAGAAATACCCAGTGAAAATAGTCGTGTTTGGGTACACGGTCAGATCGAACCCGAAAAATTCATAACCTCCAATTTAAAATCTCACTATTTTATATAGTATATAAAACTATTTTTGATGTTAAAACCTGACACCCGGAATTCTTTGAATAAATATTGAAATTTCCCAAATTTTGGAATAAATTACCAAAAATCCAATCAACACTCAATTTGCACAAATTAACATTCAATTGCATAAACTAAACACACCATTGCAATTAGCATGAAATTCCGGTCACCAGCTATCCCGGTCTAATTTTTAGAAAATATTTAATAATTAAATAATTATCAGAATTAATTAAATATTTCAATTTAAATGCCAAAATTGCCAACCTAGGCCGGAATTACCTAATTAAATACCGAGACGGGCCTGGAAAATGCTTGAACCAATCTAGATAATTAACACAACCTCTCTAGGCCTTAATTAATCTGATCTAACAACCTAACATGCAAAATTGGATAATTAAATCACTAATCAAATCAAACTAACCACTTAAACTTAATTAACTTAAACTAATTACCCCATAAGCATAATTAACCTACTAAGCGAGGTTTAGTGAGTTAACTAACCGGATTTGCGAACCGGTGAGTTCACGACGACGACGGCGCGACGGCGAGCAATAAATACCAAAGCGGCGATGCCAATGGGGCACAAATCGGGCCCAAAAAATGGCCTGCAACTTTCTGCCCGAGCTGAAAAACCGGGGCTGCTCATGGCTAGCCGAGGGCTAACTTCGCTGGAGTCGATCAGGCCAGAGCTGCTAGTGATGGCCACGCGTGGAGATGGGCTGCTGACTTCGTGCGCTGCTAGGCTCAATTGCAAGTGAGCTGAACGGGTGAGAGAAGAGGCATCGGCAAAGGACGAGGGAGAGAGAGATCGTGGCTGCTTCGTGTGGAGTTTTGACGCTGCAGCGAGAGAGATGGGCTGAGTCAGTGTTTGAAGTTTGCTAGGGGATTTTGATTCGGTTGATAACCGCTCGTTGGTGGAGTTGGCGCTGGCAGCAGCTTCGATGAAGTGGGGTAGCAGGCGAGGGAATGGGAAGATGGAAGTGGGGCTGCTTCTGTGAAGGCGTGTGGCGGTCACCGAAATCAACGCTGGAGGAGGTTTCGGTGGGGTGTTGATTAGAGAGAAGCAGGCGTTGGACGTGTGGCTTCAGCTGGGGAATTCGGTGAAGTAGCGGGCATGGGAAAGGGGAAGGAGCTTCGAAGAAAATGAAAGTAAGGCAAGGTAGCTGGTTTGATCCAAGGAAAAAGAAGATGGACGCACGAAGGAGGAGGAGGCGGATGAAGCGTGCACAAGAAGATTGAGGGGGAGGAAGGCCATAGTCAAAAGAAAATATCCCAACTTCTTAAATGCTTGGTCCCCCAAAAGCACCCATGTCTATCCCTTGGTCTCTTATTTCTTTCTTGCAAAGTAAATAGCCAAAATAACCTAATTTGATACCAAAATTGCTGCCCTTAACCCAGCATACGAATTTCACACTCTTTGGGACTTCAATTTCTTTGACAAATTCCCAAATTCGACATCCAATTTTGATGAAGATAGAGCCCACATAATTTCTACAATTCCCTTTCACTAAGGGTACGTTTGGTAACATTTCTGTTTAAAAATTGTTTTAAAGGAACAGAAATAGAAAAGGTATTTCGCAAACGCGAATCTGTTCAATTTTTGTTCCTAGGAACAAAAAAACAAAAAAACTGTTTTTAAATAGAAAAAAGAAATGAAAACAAGCAGGCTCTAATCAGCTCAGTTTGCAAGTCAAAAATCCCTTCAATTCGGCCAATCCGAATTTCCGTTCTTTTTCCAAAATGTCTGAAATGATTGTTCGTAAAAATCACGGAATCATCGAAAATTCTTCAAAGGATGAGTAGACGTTCCTAAAATAAATCGTGACATGACAAATCTTTTAATTTCTGAAATCAGGTTCAAATTCACGGTTAATTTCAATCTGATGTGATTTTAGCGTGACTTAACCTACCGGGTAGCTTTTAGGAATTGTTAGTACAATTGACCTATGATCGATTATTTTCGAGTCACAATGTACATCTTCGACACATTGGCGACTCTTGATTGTCGTGAAAATCTTGAGATTTCAATTACAGGCATAGGATACCCAAAAAGATAGAAAATCGATCTAGTGCCAATTGACGAGAATTTTGCAATCAGGTGGAATCATCCACACTTAATCACTCATCTCTGTTGAATTGACTTATCTCCGGTCTCTACTCGATTTTTAATTGTGCTGTAATGACCCTTGCAAATTAGAACGGTTGAGCGGTCGATTCCTAATTGAATTCTCAAGTCTATTGCGATAAAATCCCTTAATGATTTTCCCAAATAATCTAATTATCTCACGAGTGATTAGCTCAGAGGATAGCACTATACGAGCGTCAATGAAAAGCCCGATTTATTCAATTGAAAACAGGATTGAAAATTCAGGATGTCACATTGTTCGTTCAACTTTTCTTTCTTTCTTTTTTTTTAATTTTTAATTTTTTACTTAGTCAAAACCCATATTTTACACATCTCTCTCTCTCTCTCTCTCTCTCTCTCTCTCTCTCTCTCTCTCTCTCCTGACGATGTCGCCTTCCTTATCTCGTGAAAACCACCCTTTCACATGAGGGACAATTAATTTTGATGCCTAGATTAGAGTAAATTTTCTGATTAGATGCTAAACAACTCTCCATTAAATTATTAAGCCTTCACCCCTTTATTCCGGTTTCTTGCTCCTTTTTTGTTTTTATTTATTTTTGGTTTCATGAATGTACTGCACAAAAGCAGCTAAATCTAGTTTATGGGGTTATTCTGGCACAAAATGTGACATCCTCATTTTCAACCCTGTTTTCGATGAAATGAAATTGGCTTTTCATCGACACACCTATGACAATTTTTTTTTTGAGTTGGCCACTCACGAGATAACTAATCTATCAGGTGAAGTCATTAATGAATCTAAACGCAATAGACCTAAGAATTCGACCGAAAATCGACTGCTTGACCGTGCTAATCTACAAGGGTCAATACGACACTGTCAAAATTGATCAGAGACCGGAGATAAGTCAATTCGACATAGGCATGTAATTAAAGTGTGGGTGATTCCACCTAATTGCAAAATTCTTGTCGAACGGCACTAAACCGATTTTTCTGTCGTTTCTGTACCCTATGTCTGTATTTGAAACCTCGAGATTTTCATGACAATTTAGAGTAGCCTATGAGTTGGAGATGCACAATCTTACTCAAAAATAATCAACCATTGGTCAATTGCGCTAAAAATTCCTAAAAGCTACCCGGTAGGTTAGATCACGCTAAAATCACGTCTGGTTGAAATTAACCACGAAATTGAATCCGATTTCAGAAATTGAAAGTTTTGTCATGTCACGATTTATTTTAGGAATGTCGACTCATCATCCGAAGAATTTTCGGTGAGCTCGAGATTTTTCAGAAAATCAATTTCGGACGATTCGGAAAAATAATAAAATTCGGAGGGACCAAAGTGAGTGGAATTTTGGTCTCCAAAGTGAGCTAATTAGTGAAGGGAAATTATGGAAATTGTGTGGGCTTTCACCTCAACAAAATTGGTCATCAAATTGGGGAAATTGGTGAAGAAATTTAAGTCTAAATTGATGAAATTTGTAGGCTGGTATGGGGGCTGCAACTTTTGGCATCAAATTAGTGTTTGTGGGAATTATTATGCAAGAAAGTAATGGGGAAACAAAGGGATGAGCTTGGAGACTTTTGGGATCATGAAATGATGAAAATAGATTTTTATCTTTGACTTTCTACCCCCATCCTTCGGCATCCCTCGCACGCCAAGCTGCTTCCCTCTCTCCTTCATGCAACGAGCTCTTTCTCTCTCACAAGCTAAGTCTTGCTTTTGTTTCTTCTTTTCTTCATCACCTTCACGCTTCCCTTCTTCTTGGTCTCATTTCTCTGCTCCACCATCACCTGTTTTCTCCACCGAAACAACCCCTGCAGCTGCCACACACACGTCCGTGTCTTTCTCCCTCCCACCAAGTCAACTCCCGACAACGAAGCCATCGCCCGAAGCTGCTCCTTTGTCCGTTTCCCCAGCTCACTGCTAGCATCACGAAGCCAGCCCTTGCTCCATTCCCTTCGCGTGCAACGTTGGCCCACTCCCCACCGAGTCAAACGCCCTGTCAAAACCTCCTAGCGTTGACTCCAGCAGCGACACCTACACCCACAATTCCAGTCAGCCCACCGTCCCTCTATTTCTCGCCTGTCTTCTCCGCTGGATCGTGCAGCCCACGCACGTCCAGCCCATCCCGCGCCACTCCAAGCTTCAACAGCCCAACAAAGTCCAGCATCCACTCCATAGCCAAGCCAAGCCCGTGTCCAACAACCGATTGGGCAGCAAGCAGGAACAGTTTTCCAGTCCAACCGTGAGCCGTCTTGGACCGTTTCCAGCCCAGTCTGAGCTTCCTTTGGCGCCACCGTAAGCCCAAGTTTCGGCCGTCATCTGCCTCCGCCTAGCCCACTGCAGCCACCCCGCCAGCCCACCTTGCTCGTTCCAGCCCAAGTCGAGCCCCATGCCATCTCTTTCGGCCAAAGAGCAGAAGCCGAAGCCAGCAAGGGCGTTGAGGCTTCGTGGCCCATTTTGAGGCATGTCCGGTCTTTGTTTGGTGTCACCGCAAGGTTGTTTGTCACCCGTCTCTACGTCGCCATCGTCGTGGACTCACTGGATCGCTAAACCGGTGAGTTTATGCACTGAAGTCTCATTAGGATGCTAATGACGCTTAAGGGGTGATTAGGATAAGTTAAGTGTTATTAGCTTGTTTAGTTAAATTAAGTTAATTAGATTAGTTAATTAGGTGGTTAGAGATTGTAGTTAGTTAGGTTAGTATGTTGTTACATAGCTAGGATGGTTAGAATAATTTAATTAGCCCAATAGGTGGTTAGATAGCATTATTAGGCCTAAGTATGTATTTATGGAATTAATTTGTATTTATTTAATTAATTTTTCTATTTATTTATTTCTGAAAATTATACTGGGATAGCTGGTAGCCGAAATTTCCTGCCGATTGCAGTGGTGTGCTTAGTTTATGCAATTGAGTATTAAATTGTGCAATTGAGTGGTGATTGTTAATTTTGAATATTATTTCAAAATTAGAAAATTTTGGTATTTAATTAGAAAATACCGGGTGCTAGGGTTTGACACCGAAAATGCTTTTAAGTACTATATTAAATAGTGGGATTTTTTAAAAAGAAGGATATCGATTTTTCTGGTTCGATCTAATTATGTACCCACACACAACTATTTTCACTGAGTGTTTTTAATACGAAGAAAATAGACCAAGCACATCATTTTAATCGAGGCATTTAAGTGCAATGCATGATGTCCTTAGCCGGGATTGGATGGTCGTGTGTTGGTTATGAGAACCCGTCACCCGATGTGTGTCAGGTGGACGATGCTCCTATGTGGAAAGCCTTTGACAACGGATGCCGATCACAGTAGAGGCTGGACCGATGCTCCTATGTGGAATGTCGTCTTGAGGTAGATGTTGTCGTGCTCGATGGTGCGAGACGACGCCTGGCTACGCCGGAAGACTGCTATGTGTCAGGTAGATCATGCCTATGTGGACAATAATCAATTGGAACATGTGATTGATTGAGATAGATGCGCTTGATTATAGGACAAAATTGTGTGGCGCGGAATGGGACGTGTCATAACAATTTGGCCTTATAATCTGGACTCTTGTGATTGATTGAGTTGTGTGAGACGTTCCAATTGATGTGTGCATTTATTATATGCATCTGTGATATGAAATGTGCTAACATGCAGGGAGGAACTGAGGGGAGGTAAATTCTCTGTGACGTGTGTATAAGTTGCCTCTAGGTGTATTATCTTCCTAATCGAGGTTTAGGGCGTGAACTTGCTGAGATTTATATCTCACCCCGTCAAGGGTTACCATTTTCAAGGCCATAGCGTGGAGGATCTAGAGCTCGGGGCTGAAGAGTCTAGAGTGTAGTGTACGAACTTGGCTATTTATAAAGTGTGGTTTGATACGATTGTCCTGTTTTTCTATCCCATGTTGAGTGTTGTCTAGGGATTGTTTTTATATGCTTCCACATGTGTTATAAAGTGAATGGGTCGGTGACACATCCTTAGACGTCGCAAATTTTATCAACCAATGAGGGATGTGCACCCGCTCGAAGTTCGGGGCATGACACAGAATACCCTTTTCTTGCACTGGATTTTGCTTAAACCTTTGCTGTTGATTGACCAAGCAAGGAAAAAAAGAGGATGGCAGGAGCAGGAACAACATCAGCAAGCGACTGTCATCTCGATAAAGTCGCAATTTCAATAAACATAAGATTTTAGGGACTGTCACTGCCATCCGACTGTTGCATCTTCACCATTCCGGAGAGGCTCCGGTGAACAAACGAAAAGGCCTACATGCCCCATGTTGTCACGATTGGACCTTATCACGTTCTCAATCCAAGCCTTATGCCGACGGAAGATCACAAGCTGCTTTGCTTGCATAACTTCCTCTAGCATGACCAGAATTACCGTCTCGAGGACTACATTCAGAGGGTCAAGTCCTGGGAGTATGATGCCCGCAACTGCTATGATAAGCAGATCGGCCTTTACTTTGACCAGTTCGCTGAGATGATCCTCCTGGATGACATCTTCAGGATCCAGCTCTTACTGATATACTGGGACCGTCAGAGGAGGCTGCCCAAAGACCAAATCTTCGGCAAGCCATGGATGTTGACTGATATCTTCGGCGACATGGCACTGCTGGAGAACCAGATTCCATTTTTCGTTGTCCAGCGGCTTTTTGAAATGGCGTTTGGAACACACCAGCAGCACATGCCGGAGCTGCTTGAACTCATGTGTCGATTCTTCAAGCCAGTTATGAGGAAGGACAAGTTGCCAGAGCTAGTGATGGAGTTAGAGGTGAAGCACTTCGTCCATGCGATCAATCTCTTGTTCTTGCCATCGGTGAGGAAGCCACCAAATGAGAGCCATAAGGAGATGAAGTTCACCCCGAGTGTGACAGAGTTGGTGGCAGTTGGAGTGAAGCTGAGAAGACGTAAGGGTTGACCTGTGTCATTTTGTTTTCTGAATATTTGATTCTGTTTCGTTCTCTGTTTATTACCAATTATTAACAATGCTCTCAGGTGAGAGCGAGTGCTTGTTCGATATCAAATTCGAGAATGGAGTGCTCAACATCCCGTATCTTGTTCTTGAGGATGGGACGGAATCTTTTTTTTGGAACATTATTGCCTTCGAGCAATGTTACCACCTACACGACAGCTATCTGATCGAGTACATGGTGTTCATGGATTACCTGGTGAATACCCCGGGTGATGCAAAGTTGCTAATCGACAAGAAGATCATCAAGAATTGCCTCGGCAATAAAGAAGCTGCCGTGCAGCTAATCAACTCCTTGGGCAAGGGAGCTAGCTTGTCGGAAAAAAATTACTACTTCAACAGCCTCAACCACAAGCTCATCGCCCATTACGAAAAGCCTTATAACAAGTGGAAGGCGACGTTCAGACGTGATTACTGCAGTAGCCCATGGGTGGTCATCTCGATTATCGCTGTAGTGGTGTTACTTTTTCTGACTGCAGCACAGACTGTATGCTCAGTCCTCTCTTAAATAACCTTGTTTTCTGAATGGTAAACTGCCACCGTAATGCTTTAGTTTTCTAATGAATGATGTGTGATCAACGGTCACTTTCTATCGGCATGAGCAGATAATCGATTTATATATGTCAGCCAGCAGACTAATTCGGTTTTTCCTATTCGATACATTTCACGACGCAGAGCTGGCAAATATGAATGGTATGGAACCTCTATCCTCGGGATTCACGACCCCAAAAAAAAAAAAATATATATATATCCTAAGGATGGTTCGCCGAAGAAATATTGCCCCAACTGAGATTAGCTTGTCATGCTTATCAGCATTTAGCATTTAATAAATTTGAGGCATGTTGAGAAGGAACAATGAATATTTTCACAAAGTTTTTGTTGTAAGAACGCCTACAAAAGATGGTGCATCAAAGCCAGAGATAGTGGTGTCAAAACAGGTTAAAACCTCACTTTTTAACTCATATTTAAAGGGCTAGGTTGTGTATATATTTTTTGTAGAACTTCAAAGTGTATATTCCAACTAAAAATAAATACTATTAACCATTACAAGAACAAATACATAACAACCGTCTACACTAACACTCACCAACACTTGCTACACACACTTCTCTGCCACTCACTATACTCACAACACCACCCACAACACTTTTTTCTTGCTGCACACCAACGCACTTTGCCACTCACTAGACAACACAACGCACCCTCTACAACTTTGTTCTTTCTTTTCCTCTCTGCACTCAAGTCAATAAGGTGGACTACCTATTTATATAATTTATATAGATTTTCCCACCAACAAAGTACAAAAGTAGTGTATTACAAGGGTTCAAACGTGGACTTATATGCAATTTCAAACTTCAATTACTCCCTAAGTGATTTTTAACCACACAACTTATCCAACACTAAGAAACTTCAACACTACAAGTACTAACTACCTATTGTAGATATTTGTTTCTAAACAAATCTAGACAAGTGGAGGGAGAGAGGCGGTGATTCCTCGATTCTTCCCCTCACTGGCTACTGTCTCTTCGCATGGATCTCACGATCATATTAACAAGTTACTTTCGAAACTCTTCAAACTTTGCAACTCCGAGTCCTTTGGTGAAGATGTCTGCAACTTGATCATTTGTCTTGGCATACTCCATCTTTATCTTGCCCCATGATACTTTTTCCAGCAAAAAATGATAGTGTACTTCCACATGCTTGGTCCTTGCATTGAAAACTAGATTCTCCGCTAAGCTTATGGCCGATAGATTATCATAGTATAACTATGTTGAGTGGTCTATTGATCCTCCATTAATTGTACCAGCCATGTACTCTCGTTGTTGCTTTATACTCAGCTTCTATCATAGACGATGACAGAGTTGATTGCTTCAAGATCCTCCATTAATTGTTCCCATGTGTTATGGCTTTTGGAATCCTTTCCTAGCGCATCTTCCCTTTGCCAATTGTTTATGCCATTGAGTTCAACCTTGAATTCCAATAATCCCGATGAGGGAAAAATATTGTTTAAGAAATGCAATGAACTTATCGTAATCGCCAAATCAATCTTAAAATGTTATATTTGGCCAGTTGAACTATATCTTTTGATGATTTTCTAATATTTTCTGAAGATTTTCCAATATAGTTTATCCAAGTATTTCTGATTGGAAACCATTGATGTGGCAATCCAATCGCACAACTAATTTAAACTTGTCAAGCTGAATATAAATGAGTAATTCATTGACCGGGAGTAGAAATCGCATGATTAGAGTTGTTGCCTGTTTTTTTTTTTTTTTTGGTCGGTTCACCGGAGGAAATTTCAATAAACAAGAGAATCACATGCGATTCAATGCCCAAGAAGAAGACAATATGTGAGAAATAACAACGCAGGAGCAATGGATAGGAATAAAACTAAAGGTGATACGACAAAGTGCTGTAAAAATTTCAATACAAGAGTGTTGGGGAAGATGGAAAGTGGGGAGAAGAGAGAGAGAGAGAGAGAGAGAGAGAGAGAGAGAGACGTAGCGCTTATTTCCAGACATATACAGACAAAAGCGTCAGGACGATGATGAGGGCACGCTTAGTCCAGTGCTTTGCTCCGTCGAACTTACCCTTTTATTAATTTATGTCCCCCCCCAGAAAAGGTCCTTTGAGCCTGTCGCATATTTTAGTATCAAATGGACAAACTCCATTTCACTACTTAAATGTTATATTATTAAAGATCACTTATATTAAAAGGATTATGTTGCTAAAGCGGGCCAAGGATTTTTACCAAAAAAAAGCGGATCAAGTATCATGAATAGTATATATTTCTCTTTTTTTTCATTTTCCAAGTATACAATGAGAAGAATTTTAAGAATTTTGGGCTCTATCCTTAATTTCTTATTAAAGTCTCATAAGGAAATCAAAATGCCTTTCCTCTATTGCTTATACGTTATTCTTAAAAACATCAAACAGCAACCCAGAAGAGTCACATAGTGACATTGTGCATGCACGGTAAGATTTTCTTTTTCATTGCGAAAGACGATGTAAGTTATGACCATAAATATCGCGAAAAAGTATCTACTTACAAGTCTTGGTCTAAATGGAAAATGCTAGTTTTATGAGTTTTAGTTTGAGGGGAGATAATTTGCATATAAAATCTTTTGACAGAAACCCTAAATGATCTATTTTACTTATTCATCGAATCTACGAAACTGACAACATAAAGTTGAAAGGTCAGGACATTTTCCATGAAGATTAATACAAAATCAAGTCAAAAGTTTGGGACATTTTGAAGATTCTCAAAAATATTAGGCTAAAGAAATATGGAGAATTCACTTTTTCCAAAATGGCTTTTTTTTCGAAAGAGAATGAGATTCGTCAACATTTCCACACTTGTATAATGCTAATTTCATAAATCTATTTGTTCACTTGCTAAATGTTAAATTAGAATTTGCTTATGTAACTTAATATATTAATCTTGGTATACTTATTCTCATTACTGGTAAATAATATGGACTTATTTGTCAACCTTCAAATGATGGACAGCGCAACCTTACTCAGCAAAAGTGCACATCTTTTTTAACATAATTGAAAATAAAATTTACCTATTGATAGCAATAGTAATCAAAAGCGTCAGTAAAAAATTGAGCATGGGCTTGGACTAGTGCCCGGGCATTGGCTACTGCCCTTGTTGCAAATTCTTCCTGTCTAAGCGTTATCCTTCCTATCAAATCATTCAAAACTTCAGTTGGTTACACTGGCTCAATCCAACATGCGTTAGGATCACTAGATAACAAATGCAATGAACGGCCGCCTCCGCCTCCCTGCCGTCACCAGGAAGGGCCGGTGACGAAGTGGGGAGGGTCGGCGAGGGCCCGCGAGCCCTCGCCCAGATCGGGGCGAGGGTCACGGCCCTCGCCGCGATCTGCGAGGGCTCGCGGCCCTCGCCGCCGGTCGGCCGGGGTCGGCGACCCCGGCCGACCCTCCCCCCTCCGTTGCCGGCCCTTCCCGGCGACGGCAGGGAGGTGGCTGCGGCGAGGGCTCAGCCCTCAGCCGCCCCCTTCGACCTCCCCATTTTTTTTAAAAACAATTTCTTAATTTTTTTAATTTTTAGAATATTTTAAATAAAATTAAGTTTAAATCTAATTTAATTAATTTTTATATTATTATTTACACGTTAGACAAGAAACGACGTCGTTTTTGCATTTTCTCGCCATGTCAGCGTGCAAAACGACACCATTTTGGACCAAACTCGGCAAAAAATTGCCACGTCAGTCATTTGGCCGGATTTTCACCGGAGTGGCACTTAAGTGTTCCATTTAATTTCAAAACCAGCACTCAAGTGTACCATTTTGAAGTTATGTCACTTAAGTATCCTCCCGTGCCAAGTTATGGCACTTGAGCTGTTCTTTTGCCAATGCATTTTAATTAGTAAATCATGTGAATGCCACATGAAATCTAGCAACATCAAAAGCTTTGGGCTTATATTTGATCACTTAAGAATTTTTCATGTAGACATGACAAAAGAGAGAGAGCAAGGTGGCAAAAAGATGTATCTTGTGTGAAAGGAAACTAGGAGCCTATTTGGTAACCATCCCAACAGTGCCAGATTCTAACTTTTTGTTCCTAGAAGTAGTTTTGGAACAAAATCGTGTTTGGTAAAAATTTTGTTCCCGGGAACAAATTTGGAAGAGAATCAAGAATATAAAATAAGTTGATTCTTGTTCCGGGAACAAAATTGAGAATCACAACTCTTCTTCTTCTCTTTTTCTTTTTCTTCATCGACTGCCATCCTGCGACGGCTGCCCGCTACCGTCCGCCACTGCCGGTTGTTGGCAACCGGTCCAGCAAGCTTAGCGGAGGCTCACCCGGCCGGGCGAGGTCCAGCGAGCTCACCGAAGGCAAGCCCAGCTACCGGTGAGGCCCGCCCGGCCACTGGCGAGCCTCGCGACGTCCCTCTCACCAGTGGCTGGGCGAGCCTCACGATGCCCAGCCCTGGCGAGGCTTGCCCAGCCCTAGCGAGGCCGGCCTGGCCATTGGCGAGGCCAAGCCTCGCCCGGCCTACCAACGAGGCCAGCCTAGCCACCGGCGAGGTTCGGCCTTGCCAGATCTGGCGAGGCCGAGTCTTGCCCGGCTACCGCCGAGGCTCGGTCGAAGAGGGCCGTGACGATCTAGTGAGGTCGCCGGCCCTCCTATGGCCGGTCGTCGGTCCAACGATTGACCTGAAGAAGAAGAAGAATAGGAGAAAAAAGAAAAAAAAAAAAAAAAGGAAAAAATTATAAAAATTATTTAAAAATTAAAAGAAATTGATTTTGAATAGAATCTATGAACACGGTACCAAACACAATTCTATTCCAGAATCGAAATTTTGTACGATTACCAAACACATTCTTTTACTCAGAGTCAGTTTTCGGGAACAGAATAAAAAATAATCATTGTTTATCAGAATTTATTTACAAGAACAAAATAATTACCAAACGCACTCTAGGTGACAAAATCAAATGCATTAATATATCCATACTATGCTTTTGAGTGAGAGATTTCCTTTTTGGTCTCTTAATCTAAATCGGCCCAGAATCGCATAATCAAATTCATAACAATATGAAATAATTCTAAATGAATCTATGGGTTATTTTCGTCATTTAGCGGCCTAAAATGGATGCACAATTCATTTTAAACTAACCAAACCCTATGTCTGAATTCCCGCTCCTTCTTTGTTTGTTTCCATTTTTATTTTTTATTTATTATTTTTTTTATACTTTTTTGGCTAATTCCATGATGGCTCTGCAGTCTGCATTAAAGAGACCATATGTAATTTCTGGGCTTATTCTGGCACAGGGTACCCTTTCTTGCACTGGATTTTGCTCAAACCTTTTTGCTCTCGATCGACTGAGGAGCGAAATTTTTCTTTCAGGTTGAGAGAAGAAACAGAGGATGGCAGGAACAGGGCCGACATCTGCAAGTGACCCATCATCACGATGAGCTCGTAACTTCCAATAGCAACAGATTGAACAAAGCATCTAGGCCACTCCAGAGAAGCTGTGGCAAGGCTACAAAGAGGCCTACACACCCCGCGTCATCACAATCGAACCTTATCACAGCGGCAATGAAAGCCTCATGCCAATGGAAGATCAGAAGCTGCGGTACTTGCAGAGCTTCCTCCAGTACAACCCAAGATGCTGCCTCGAGGACTACATCAAGAGGATCAAGTCCTGGGAGGATCGGGTCCGGAAGTGCTATGATAAGCTAATCATCCTCAACTCCGATGAGTTTGCGGAGATGATGCTTCTTGACAGCATCTTTGTGATCCAGCTCTTCCTGATGTATTGGAGCTATAAGTGGAGGCCATCTGGCGACCGGATCTTTGGCAAGCCATGGATGCTTAATGATGTCCACCGTGACATGTGGCTGCTGGAGAACCAAATACCGTTCTTTGCATCCAAGAGCTGTTTGAGATGGCGTACGGATCGCATCGAAAGCACATGCCGAGGCTGCTCGAGCTCGCGTACAGGTTTTTGCAGCCGGCAATGAAAATTGAAGAGCTCCCGAGGGGGGTGTGTGTGATGGAGTCAGAGGTGAAGCACTTCCCCGACGTGATCAGGCTCTTGCACTTGCCGTCGGTGAGGAAGGAGCCATAAAAGTGCCATGAAGAGTTCAAATTCATCCCAAGCTTGACGGAGCTAGCGGCAGCTGGAGTCAAGCTGAGAAGAGGCAAGAGTTGACTTGTGTCATTTTGTTTCTGAATTTGATTCTATTTCGTTCTCGACTTATTTCCTTAACTTTACTAACAATGCTCTCATGTAAAAGCCAGTGCTTATTAGACATCAAATTCAAGAATGGAGTGCTCAAAATCCCATGCCTCCATCTTTACCATCCAACCAAATCCTATTTTGGGAACATTATCGCCTTTGAGCAATGTTACTACCGGGATGACCGTTATCTAATCGACTATATGACCTTCACGGATCACCTTATCAATACCCCTGGTGATGCAAAGTTACTGATTGACAAAGAAGTCATACAGAACTGGCTCGGCAACGAAGATGCTGCCACGTGCCTACTCAACATGTTTTGCCCCGAAATTTACATGTGGACAAGAAACGCCTACTTCCACCACCTTAGGCACGAGCTTGTCGTGCACTGCCGAAGGCCTTATAACAAGTGGAAGGCAATGTTTAAGCGTGATTACTGCAGTAGCCCGTGGGCGGTCCTCTCAGTTATTGCTGCAGTGGTGTTGCTTGCCCTGACTGTAGTACAGACCGTGTGCTCACTCCAATCTCTCAAATAACTTTGCTTTCTGAATGGTAAATTGCCACTATAATGCTCTAAGTTTCGATTGAATTATGTGTGATCTTTGGTCACTTTCTATCAGCAGACATCCATTTATGTATGTTAGTCTGGGTGCAGAATTATTAGCCTGTCTGTATTCAATACATTTCACGACGATGGAATGCTGAATGAACAGGATGTGGCGATTCAGCCTGAGATTTGCTTGTAGGCCCTCATCAATATTTAGCAATCAATAAACTTGAGGGATGTTGAGAAGGAATTGTTGAATATTGCACGAAGTTTTTGTCGAATGCATGCCTACAGAAGATGGTGCATCAGAGATGGGAAATGACTAAGTGAACTGGAACTTCTATAGCTAGCATCTTACAATATTGCCTTCACCTTTCAGATGCCACCGAAGTCTTTAATTTTTTTGGTCAAAGTCTTTAATTGCACGACGCAAGAATATAGCCGAGATGGGGTTGTTTTTATCAGGTAACTTGAAAATGAACTGCGGCTATCTGCATTATCCATAGCATTGTATCTACGCCATAATATTCTATCTAGCAGTTGTTATATGCAAGTTTTTTGGAGGATTCTTTATGAAGTTGGAGGACGCAATCGAACCTGAACATGTTAGATGCCTCTTCACTATCCTTTACAACAGATGCTATGCATTATGAAGTCAACTGGGAGATCCAGAATCCACACAGTAGCGAAAATCAATAACTAAAGGAGGTGATGCTGAAGACAATGATAATCCTAGCAAGAATTCTAATAGTAATATGTTCACACCTAAATTTTGGCGACATGTTTAGTCATTTATTGCATAAAAAATTAGAGATTAATTTTATCCATGAAAAAATGATTAATTGCATAGCATATAATTTTAGGTGCATTTATTTTTAATTTGCATTTTTTACATTTATTTATCGGATTGGTGGTGAGTAAGTTAACATTAGTGGTTTTGAGCTTTAACTTGGCAGGTCGAACTAAGCCTATGAAGCGAGTAAATTGACCTAAAAATTAATGATAAAAATGATCTCGTGAAAAATAAGAATTTGAAATTTTTTCAAAATATAATAAATCTTTTAGATAGGATAGATGTGAAACGTAAATATTACATTTGAAAAAAAAAATCTTTATAGATATCGATTTAGAAAAAAAAAAAAAAAACTTAATCGGTGGCCTATTAAAAGGTAAAATGCGTAGGGTTTCTTGGGGTTCCCTTTTTGTTCGAGGTCAAAATAAACACGATACAAGGGAAAAGGAAAGAGTTCTTTTTGGGCGCTTCCCTTGGTCGAAGAAAGAACACAAAAAGTCAAAAAGTGAAAAAAGAGAGGAAAGGGAGGAGGGGACGTGCGGCAGGGTGCAGAGTGAAAGTGACGTGAGAGAGAGAGAGAGAGAGGTGAGAACAAAAAGAAAGAGCAAAAAGCAAAAAGATGAACAACTGTTCATCTTCTTCGTGAGTTTCCGTCCGGCGTCCCTATTGCCCGCCTCTTTCGCGCCGCCGAGCCGTTGCTGCTGCTCCTGCGCCCCGCACAGCCCGCGCCCGGTCACCAGCCACCGCCGCGCCCGCAGACCGCCTTGCTCGTATCTCCGCCGGCGTCCGTCCGCGTTCCCCTGTCCTCGCTGAGCTCTGCCAATATCCCGCGAACCTCTTTGCGCCCAGATCTCCTCACTGGCGCGCCACCGTGCCTGCGGACCGCCTCAGTGTGGGCCACTGCGCCGAACGCTGCCGCTGCGTCACTCGTCCGCACCTCCGCCTCCCTCTGCTCACGCCGATCCGCCCTCTGCTGCAGCACCATCCCCTCGCGACACCAGCCGACCCGCGACCAGAACTGAGCTCGAGCCGGTCGCCGCACCTCCGAAGCCCCCGACCTGCAGATCCCGAGTCACCAGTCGCTACCGCCGCGCTACCACCTTCTGCCGAGCGCCGCCCCGTCGACCAGCGCCACTTCCACGCCTGCTGCCCTGCCCGAGCGCAAACGCCGCCTCGGGTGCTCACTGCGACACAGCACTGCAGACCAGCCCCGATTGCGACGCCGCTCCTGTTTCGCCCGCGACCAGCAACCCTCTGCCCGACGCCAGAAGCCGCAACCCCTGCAGCAGCTCGCTTCTGCCCGCGCTCGACGCCAGCGGGTCCTGAACAGTCCGAACGCCGGTTGCCGCGTCTCCGTCCCGCCTGCAACCCGCTGGTCCGCGATCCCCTCGCTGTCCGCGACGCCATCCGCCTAGCCGCCGCTGTGCCGATCCGAGTCTCCCTGAGCGACTCCCCTGTTCTGCTGTCTCTGCTGCCCGTGTGTCCTCTTCGCCGAACCTCGCCGGAGCTCCGACGACCGCGACCGGTGACCGGCGGTGATCAGACGCTCCTGCCAAGCTTTGGTTGGAAAGCAAAAGGAAAAAAGGGAAAAAAAAAAAAAAAAGGAAAATCTAGTTAGGTAGCCTTTTTTTTTTTTCTTTTATTTACTTTATTCTATTTTTTTTATGTTATTTTTACTTTTTTTTTTAGTAGAATTATTCATTAATGAAAGATTGAAATTCCCGACATTAAATTGCCTCTGAAATTTGGTATTGATAGTCCGATTTTCGTGCTCGAAATTCAACTCGCAATCGTTGCAAAATCGTCAATCCGATCTCACGCTCGAGATTCGATTCGCGATTTAGTTTGATTGGCCAATCCGATCTCATACGCAATATATGGTTCACTAATTTATGAATGGCAATCATATCTTGTTTGATTTGTGGTTGAATTAATTTTATTTATATATATTTTTTTTTTGGTAAAGATCAAATTATTTTTTTTGGTAAGGTCAATTTTATTTTTTTTGGTAAAAGAAAAAATCCAAAAAACAAATATTTGAGTTAGGATTAGGTTTGTTTTAGAATATTTATTGTTATCTTGCATATTTAAAATATGGATTTTATTTTCAATTTTGAAAAAAATATAAAAAATGCATTCATTTAGGATGTTAGTATTTTTAAAATTTGAATTGCCCATTTAATTATTTGGCAATTTTAATTTCGAATTTCATAAAAGAAAAAGAAAAAAATAGAATTATGGTATTCTTTGCACGTCATTGCATATTAGAATAGATTGCATGCTTATTAAGAAAATAAAAAATCATGTGCACGTCATATAGAATTAAGTTCATGAAATGCACGTCGTTTAGTGATTATTGCTAGGTCCATTTAATTAGAAATTGCCCATCATTAAGATTAGATCATTTTGGTTACTTTAGATAGCATATTTAAGCATATTTAATTATTGTATCTTCATTAAGAAAACACAAAAAAATTATTTTACTCATATCATATAATTTAGGCTATACTACTATTGCCATGTCATTTCATGTTAGATTAATAGTATGCATTGCATAAATCATGATTCTCATTAGATAAATGAAAACAAAAAATTGAGTGATTGTGTGTTAATTAAAAATCATATATAGAATCATCGATGTGAATTCTAATATGACATTGTAGATGCTTTCAATGCCATGAGGTAAGTCTTGCAATTTATTAACTCCTTTTCTTGAGTGTTAAATTGGTGGTTTTTGCGCACCCGCACGATAACCTCACATGTTAGGGAGATAAATTAAAATCAATTCAAGCTGCTAGCCAAACATTTTTCAAATAAATGATAAAGGTACCAAAAGAGCGTTAGAGAAATCTAATATAATCAAGTCCCTATACCAAACATTTTTCAGTTTGTTGTACCCCTCAAACTGTAGTGCATCCACTGAAATAATTGCGAATCTTTTCCATTCACAAATTGCACTTGTGCTGGGTTTATAGAGCTTTCTATTAAATTTCTTCCAGAAATATGCAGTCTAATTATCGTTTACATACTCCTTGGCGTTACTCTCCGTGTGGTTGATGTGAAGTTACTGAGCCTCCCAGTCCATGGAGTTGCCATTTCTGCCCCCACAAGAATATACAAAGCATCCTACTAACCCAGAGAAATGTCAGCTCTTCAACCACCAATAAAGCTTTAGCACATTGTACTCGAAATACGAACAAGGTCGCCGACTGGCTTGCCAAAGCTCATCGATTGGGTTGTCTTCCTAGAAATTGGGTTAGTAACCCCCCGTATGCTCTTTTGGATTTGTTGTGTGCGGATACTACTGCTGTAACTGTTTTAAACGTTACTTAGTAAAAAAAAAAAAAAAAAAAAAGTGGGCCGTAGTAAAAAAAAAAAAAAAACCACCAATAAAGCGAAGTATGGTCTCTTGTATTTTATGAGTAAATAAATAGTCTACAAACACAATTAGTTCAAATACAGAAATGGTACGATCAACCAATCACAACATGACTCCAATTACATAAAATGGATCTACTTTATTGTTAATGTCTTATCCTCGGCTCCCACGCACCATGAATGGCCTCGCAAGTTCAGTACTCCTTCCGCTCCCGCTGTTTCCCACGCAAACCTGGAAAGTCCAAGAACCTCATGTAATTGTTTTACCCCGTTCCAGGCGATATTTACCTCATCTGATGCCAAAATCTTTGATCAAAACCTCATCGGATTGCCTTCGCAAGCTGTTGAAAGTTAGGGGATGAGTGTTGGACCGCCGATCTGTGATCAAAACCTCAACGGACCTTACCAACATGAGTGCCGGTCTTTGGCGCCAATCGAAAGAAGATAGGAATAGGTGGCTATGGTGGCTCCTCGGCAGTTGGACAAAGGCGACAGGAACCTAGGGGGAGCAGTGATGCTCAAAGATGGTGGTGCATCATCAGAGGAGGCGCTGGTGAGCAGCGAGGGTGTGGCGAATGGTGGAGGCTGAAGGGGAGTGTGCGCGAGGGGGAGGGAGAGAGAGATTCAAGTGAAAGAGAGAAAATTTCTGCAAAAATGGCCTCCTTCTCTGATTTTGGAGGGAAAAGTTGTTATATAATCTAAATGCAACATGAAATCCTAGCCCTTTGATTAATCCAAAGGCTAGGGATTGATCTCCCTAGTCTAACAAATTTGATTAACCCCTAATTATGCATATGTTAATTTGAATGATCATGATGCATCTTCAATGGACAAAACAATTGATTTTTAGGCTAAATTTGAAATTATGGTCTAATCGGGGGTATTTTCGTAGTTTTGCAAATCTGGGCTAATTGCATAAATTTGAAAATTGAAGGTAAGGATACGTTGGCCACAACGTGAGCCATCTCATGGTGGTTGCCGGCCGCTGTGGCCCGATCAAGAAATGGTCAAACCGGCCATTCCCGCCAGTGATCAGTCGGAACCGTTGAATTGATTCGAATTCGTTTGATTGATTCGATTAGTTATCTCATTTTTATATTTTTGTGTGTGCAATTTAGTCATTTTAAAAGAATCTTTGCTCAATTAAAGGTCGAAATCGGTAAATTTTCATAATTGCTTATCACGAAATGCAAATTAGTTAAAATTGAGTCTAGTTAAAATAACAATGAATTAATTGGTTCAATTGCCTGTATTCGAGATGGCTTATTTATTCAAATTGACAGTAGAACAAGGGTATGACCTTTGCGTCAAAGATAAATTGAGGACCAATGTCAAAATTGGACCTCAATCTATCAAATTAAACCTTATTCTAGAATAGGTCAATTTGAATTGCACTAATTGGAGCTCATTAGCTTAGATTTCTTAAGTTCAAGTAAGCTAAATCCATCAAATTGGTAAGTTCTTGAGTGAATTTGCCAAAATTGACCCCAGATTTGGATTTAATTCAAGAAAATGAGTAGAATAGGAGTATCAATATGCAAATCATGAAGAATTAATTTAAACCCCTAATTATGGCTAAAAATGGGCATTTGCATGCCTACTTACCAAATTCCAAAACTAGCCGAACGACTGAATAAGTAATAATTTCTAGATCAAATATCACAAAAGGAACTAGGCTAAAATATGAACAAAATAAAAGTAATTTTCCTTTTGGTTGATTTTGAACCTAAAATTGAAAAACTCGTAAAATGAGGTTCTTAATCAATTTTTGCAAAATTTTCAATTGTTAAAGTCAAAATGAAGCTAAAACAAAGCGATTTGTGGATTTCTATATTTTCCAATTTTCTTAGTCAAACGTTTGATCAAAGTCAATTATTTAGTTGATTTTTTTTTTCCAAAATAGTTGATTTTATGATCAAATTTAAGATTTTTTCTAGAACTAATGTGGCCAAAGTGATATTAAGGCTAAAAGAAATCTTTTTATGCAAAAAAGCCAAATTTTTATCCTAGTTGACTTTTTGAGTTTTCGATAGTGTTGAATAAGAAATTACTTACAAGTGATTGGCCAAAAGAAAGAAATAAGAAATTACACATTTTCTTCGAGGAACGGGCTTCGGTATGTCTAGGAACCCTAATCTCTGTTTTTTTTTTCTTGACCTTTATCTTCGTTTCGGCTAAAAATTAGGTGTCAATAGGATTTATAGTCAAAATGAATAGGGAATTACCTATAATTCATCGGCCAAAGAGAAATAAATGAGAAACAACACTTTATTTGAGAAATGAGCTCCATCATGATTGGAAAGCCTAATCTCAAATTTTTGCCTTTAATGACATGTCGACTAAAAATCAAGTATTAACAGAGAGGACTCTTGACCGACTGCCATGTTTTCGCATAGACGCCCTATTTCAAGCTCACTGAATCGGGCTATTGTTGTCTGGTTCGTACGAGTTTTGACCTCGCTATGTTGTGCTTTGTTGCTGTTAGGTCCCTGTTTATGTTTTGCCGTCCGTCTTAGTCCTCGGCCGTTGTCCCAGTTGAGCTTGTGCTCGTTCCTCCACTGATGCACGCCATGTGCTCAATGGAATGCTTAAGCTATGCATGCCATGTTGGCGTCCTTTGTTGATGGCCGAGGCTTGCTTCATTTTGTTCATGCCGGCATTGAAGTCGAGTCTCGCTTATTCACTATATGCTTATTTTAGTGTGAGTCTGAGTCTCGGGCGGGCTTATTATTACCTCTTAAGTTGACACCCTCTGTGTTCGATGAAATGTCGGACCAGAATGCGTATGTGCGTTATTAGTCCTTCAGCCCCTTTTGGTATTCGTGGATTGTCAAATGTGTTCTAATAGATCCCCCTCCCTGTCCTTCACTTTGTATGTTCAAGTTTGGTCTTTTTTTCTTTTTTGGTGCATCGTATTTCCGCAAATGACTGATCCTTGGCCGGTAAGGAGGAAAGGTGGTGGTAGCCGTACCCGTGCCCGGTAGCTAGACATGGCTTGTCTTGATGCTTGAGTATTTTTAAAACCAAACTTAGGTTTCCTGTAGGGCACGAATCAGCAAGCATTCTCGCTTTATGGGGAGAAGGAAAGCCAGCACTTGTGCTGGAAATGCTTCTGTGAAATGGGAGTTGGAACAAAGAAAAGAAAACTGAAGGGAAGGAGTAATTTAGCACGGGCTTTCGGCCTAATTCCGTTGGGCTTAGGAAATTTGGGCTTAATTCTGGTTATAATGAGGCTATTCTACATTCTTGGGCTGATCAGATTGCTCGAGTGGGCGCCAATTTTTTGGATGAATTGGGCTTAAATTCATTGAGCCCATTTCTTTCTTTGTCTTTGGGTCCTCGGCCCGAACTCTGAAGAGTGGCAGCAGCCTATATTCGGACTAGGCTTAAAGGCCCAGCCTGAGTCCCAATTTCGGATTAAAAAATTATTGAAAAATATTTTCTAAAAATATATTTAATAAATTAAAAAGATAAAAAAATAATTTATATTTTCCAAAAATCAGAAAAGGTTAAAAAAGTAGTTTTTGAGTAGCTTTCTTTAAAAAAATGCATAAAAAATCCCTCAAAATACTCAAACCCCAAGGTTTAAACAAAATTAAGTACCAAAATGGTATTACGTGATAAACTGGTGTAATCGAGTCCTTAATCCTAATTTCTTTGGTTGAGAGTAAAATATTTCTCTCAATATTTTACGTGGATTTTCAATCGACTCATGTCAAATCAATTAGTGACAACTTTTAAACAGATTTGACTTGTAGGTAAAAATGTAAAATATAAGTCATAAATTGGCAGGCGTGGGAGAGTCTGAGTTAAGTCTAGCACTTAGTTGGCCATTAGCCTCTGCGCCAACATGTTGGGCTATGGGAGCTTGCAACATCACTTCTTTTAAAAATTGACTTATGCACAATATTAAGTGCAAAAACAGATGGATCAATCCTAAGAGTTGCCCAGATGAGATGGTAAAATAAGCCACGTCCATTTCACCATTTATGGTTAAATTAAAGCCATCCACATGATTCATGAATGGAATTAATGTGTGATTGTTACAAATAGTAAAGGTAGAGATAGTGATCACTTGGAGAGTCACTTCCTTAAAAAATTGACCTATAAACACAAAATAATAAGAGTAAACATAGATGGATCAATCCTAGAGTTTCCCAAACGAGATGGTAGACGTTCGAATTCATGTCCATTTCACCATTTATGGTCAAATTGAAGTCATCCAAATGATTCATGAGCAGAATTAATGTGTGATTGCTATAGATAGTAAAGGTAGAGATAGTGATTACTTGGAGAGTCAATTCCTTCAAAAATTGACCTATAATCACAAAATAATAGGAGCGAACACAGATGGACCACTCCTCAGAGTTGCCTAGATGAGATGGTTGACATTAGGAGTCACGTCCATTTCACTAGTTTGGTTAAATTGAAGCCATCCGCAAGATTCATGAGCAAAATTCATGTGTGATTGTTACATATAGTAAAGCTAGAGACAATGATCACTTGGAGAGTCACTTCCTTCAAAATTGACCTGTAATCACAAAATAATAAGAGCAAACACAGATGGACCAATCCTGAGAGTTGCCTAGATGAGATGACAGACATTAGAAGTAATGTCCATTTCACCATTTATGGTTAAATTGAAGCCATCCACATGATTCATGTGTAGAATTAATGTGTGATTGTTACAGATAGTAAAGGTAGAGATAGTGATCACTTGGAGAGTCACTTCCTTAAAAAATTGACCTAAAATCACAAAATAATAAGAGCAAACACAAATGGACCAATGATTATGTGATGTTTCCAAATAGTAAAGCAAGAGGCGATGGTTAATTTAAGAGTCGCTTTCCTAAAAAATTAACTTGCAATCACAAAATAGATCATGCAAACACAGATGGACCAATCCAGAGAGTTGCCCAAATGAGGTGGTAGACATTAGAAGTCACGTACATTTCACTATTTATGGTTAAATTTAAGTCAACAGTAGAGACCAAGAACTCGATTAAGACAATTCTTGATACTCTCTAGCTTATGGTCCTTCTAATCAGGCGACGCTAGAATTGTGAACTCGATATAAACACACCAAAAATGACATGTAGGGAAAAAAAGAGATATTCTCGGACCAACTCATGTCCTTAAACTGAGTCGTTTATTGGAGTCAACCCTAAACGTAAAATGGGCTAATGATAACATTGGGGGCCCCTCCGAGTTAAACACCCTAAAGCCCCCCGCCTAATCCTCGCGATGCCTTCCCTAGGGTTGCCTGGGCGTGGTACAAGGAAATGATGGTAGCCGTATCAGACCAACTCATGTCCTTAAATTGAGTCGTTTATCAGAGTCAACCTAAACGTAAAATGAGGTAATGATAACACTAGGGGGCCCCTCCGGGTTAAACACCCTAAAGCCCCCTGCCTGATCCTCGTGATGCCTTCCCCAGGGTTGCCTGGGCGTGGTACAAGGAAATGATGGCAGCCGTGTTGGACCTGAGCAGGTCCTTAAACTGCTCAACCCCTGTCAATGAAGGGGTTCCCCGGGAGTCTTCCCACCGAGAAGGGAACCAGCTGAGACAAAGGGGTCTCCATGGGGGTAGCCCCCGTAGCCCTCAACAGCAGAGACCAAGAACTTGATTAAGACAATTCTTGATACTCTCTAGCTTATGGTCCTTCTAATCAGGCGACGCTAGAATTATGAACTCGATATAAACACACCAAAAATGACATGCAGGGAAAAAAAGAGATATTCTATGTTTCTTGGCTTTATCCTTTTCTACGTTATTTGGATGTGAAAACATGGATACTTGATTGATTTACCTCACTTGCTGTTGTACTTTAGCTAGTACGTCCATGATGGGGTGCGATTGGACCGCACCATTTGGACTTGATGTGCTACGATGAAGGGGTGTGATGGGGTCATATAAAAGACCCCCGAAGACAACCGTTGGAGGTGTTGGACAAACATACGTTCAGAGAGTTTTCTTCCTTTCTCTCCCCTTTCCATCAATGCGTTCCATTTTCTTCTTTACGAGAACGATTTGCATTTACGCCGTGGAAATCGGGTGCTTTCCTCGTGATTGCATCCAAACTAACGTGAGGAAGTGTTGTTCGTGTTTCATCGGCAATTCAACATTCGTTCCAAGGCTATTTGCTGTTTGCGCATCGGAATCAGGTAAGTCGTCTTCCGCCGACTTGAATTCCAACATTGGTATCAGAGCCCAGTCGTGGTTTCTGCCTTGTTTTACATCGAATTTTCCAGTACACCATTTGATATTGAGATCAAGAGTATGAAATCTACACTGTTTGGATCTCTGATAGTCGGAATTGCCATATGAAAAACTCAAATTCGAACCGAAGCGAAGAACGGGTTCGGGGTCGCGTGCATCCGTGAGGTTTTGGCCGTTTTTCGAATTATTTTTTTGGCCAAAATCAACCTTTGAATATACAGGATGAAAGTACTCATCGAGACGAGTCCGACGGTGGTTCGAGCCCGACCGGAGGACGCCAGACGCGCCCACACGCGTTGCCAGAAGCCGCCGCGCGTGGGCCTCACGCGCCAAATGCGCTGCGGACGCTAGTGCGTGCGCAACACGCGTCGGTCGGCAAACTGACGCGTGTGTGTCACGCGCGCGTCACGCGGAGCGGCACGATGCTTGATGACGTCACGGATGACGTCATCGATCGGTCGGTAACCGCTAGGATGACGTCATTGATGACGTCAGCGCCGGTGGCAGTTGGCCGGCCAGTCACCGGCCGGTGACCCGACTCATGACCCGAACCTACCCAAGATCCGACCCGACCCGACCGTTGACTGGTCAATGGTCAGATCGGTCAACAGGTCCGTCGGTGAAACCGATCGGACCGGTCAAACCGACTAGGAGCCGTTTGGCTCGCTGGCGCGTGCACCACACGTGCCGCGCACTCAGGCAGTGCGTGGGGGCGCGTGTGAGCTCCGATTGGAGCGTGGTCGGTGGCGTTTGGTTCGTATGAGTGTCCTCTACATAGTGGTATAATTATTTTATAGTTTTAATTTTATAAATGTATGAAAATGCGTAGGAAACCCTATGTATGCGTATTTTTTGGGGTTCAATGTATACCGGTCGGACCGGTTGGACCGGCTAGGAGCCGTTTGGCTCACTAGTGCGTGCGCCACATGCGCCGCGCACTCAGGCGGCGTGTGGGGGCATGTGCGAGCTCCGATTGGAGCGTGGTCGGTGGTATTTGGTTCATATGAGGGTCCTCTACACAGTGATATAATTATTTTATAGTTTTGAATTTTATAAATGTATGAAAATACGTAGGAAACCCTATGTACGCGTATTTTTTGTGGTTTAATGCATAGTTTATTCATTTGTAGCTTGTATTTTCTTGTGGTTTAGGAAATACAATAGCTAGCTTGTACGCAAATGATGTTATATATGCTGTGTAGAGCTTTGTTCAATGATATGATGTATATATTTTAGTATACTTGCAATTTTCTAGTTGCTAGAAAATTAGAACAATGGTAGGAAATCCATTCCATGTTGAATTGCAATTTTGATCATAGTAGAAGCATGATTGTTGTTTATACGTTGGTTATTGTCATGTTATGTTTTTATGTTAAGGAAAAATGTAGAAATTACATAAGGTCATGTAATTATTTTTCCTAGTGGGAGTTCATAGGTTGATAGAATTTGAAAGAGTTCTCACCTAGAATTTAAAATTTGCACAAATTAAACTAATTAATGATAATAGAACAATTGTACATAGAGGTTGATTGGGAACATAGTGAACTTTTGCTTTTGTGTCTTTTGTTGAATTATCATTAATTTAGTTTGTCTTTGTTGCAAATTAAATATGTGTGTTACTCTGTAAAGTGTGCTAGTATTGATTTTGCGTTTATTATGTCAATGTGATATAGCAATTGATTATGACTTTGGCATCCAAGACCATTATGGCTGACCTCAATAAGGGTGAGAAGCTAAACGGTGACAATTATGATATTTGGCATCGAAAGGTTCTGTAGATCCTTGAGGAGAAGAGGTTTTGGAAACCCTCAACCATATCATGGATGAACCTAAGCATGGAACTTCAGCTCAACACAGAAGAGATCTAAAAGCTTATTAAGCTTGGAAAAAGAAAAATAGCATTGCTTGCATCACGTTGCTGAGCTGTATGCAAGATGATCTCATGTGTGAGTTTGAAAGTTATGATAAAGCTCAAGCTATGTGGGTTGCCTTGAAAGATAAGTTTGGGGGTACATCTGCCACTAAGCTGAGGAGACTCACCATCAAGTTTGACACATTCCGAAAGTGCCCAAATGTAACGATGAGGCAGCATCTTCGGGAGATGTCAAACATGATCCATGAGCTGAAGTCGGCAGGTCACTCCTTTACTGATGAACAGCAAGTTCAGGCTATTATAATGTCTCTTCCTGACAATTGGGAGCATATGAAGATCAATATGACGCATAATGAGAATATTGTCACTTTTGATGATATTGCGCGTCATTTGGAATTAGAGGATGAGCGCCTAAAGGCTGCAAGATCTTCTACCCATGCTTATGTTGCTGAATCGAGTTTGCGCAAAGCTTCGGGCTTTAAGCACAAGAGGAATCTTCAGTTCAACAACAAAGGGAAGAGGACTGATCAGTCACCCAAGAGGGCTAAGACCTTCCGACGCAAGAAGCGTGGTGGGAAGAAGGACAAGGCCAAGATGGAGTGCCACAATTATGGCAAGATGGGTCACTTTGCTCGTGAATGCACTGAGCTAAAAAAGGTACCTTATTACTTCATTACTTTGAGTAATGCTTTTGTTTATAGTACTGTAATGCTTACTGAATCTCATCTAATGTGGACTGTAGGCTCAGGAGCAACAGACCACGTAGCTAGAGACTGAGAAGCATTTGTGGAGTATCGTCGAATACCACATAGAAGAAGATGGATATATGTTGGGAATAACTCAAGAGTTGAAGTGAAGGGTATTGGCACATGCAAATTAATCTTACGTGGTGGTCGAAACCTATTCTTGCATGATGTCCTTTATGCTCCTGATATTCGACGAAACTTGGTCTCTGTAGTTGTTCTTCTTAGCTTAGGTTATGTATTGAATTTTCATGGTGATTGTGTTGACATTTTGTATGGAACAGTTTATTATGGTTCAGGTCATGTATCGAATGGTTTTATGGTGTTAGACATTGATTATGATCAGTACAATGTTAATGTTGATGGTTGTTTTTCTTTAATTGCATCTTCTAATAATGTTGAGATTGATGCAATTACTTGGCATGCTAGAATAGGTCACATTGGATTGCAAAGAATGTAATGATTAGTTAGAGAAGGCATTTTAGGGTCACTCACTAATGTTAGTCTATCCGTATGTGAACATTGTCTAGCGGGAAAAGCAACTAGAAAACCATTCGGTAAAAGAACTAGTGCTAAATTTCCATTGCATTTCATACATTCTGACATTTGTGGTCCTTTGAATGTGAGGGCGAGGCATGGAGCCTCATATTTCATCACTTTCATAGATGACTTCACACGTTTCGGTTATGTCTGATCTCCCATAAGTCAGAAGCATTACACGTTTCGGTAAAGAATCAGTTGAACAAAACAATAAAGGCATTGAGAACCGATCGTGGACTTGTGTATCTATCGGAGCAATTCAAGGCTCTTTGTGATGAAAAGGGAATTGTACGACAATTGACTATTCTTGGTACTCCACAACAAAATGGGGTAGCTGAGAGAATGAATGGAACCCTATTGGAAATGGTTAGGTCTATGATGGCGCAAGCAAATTTACCTATCTCCTATTGGGGAGATGTGTTATTGACTGCTGTCTATATACTTAACCGAGTACCCTCAAAATCAGTCACTTCCACCCCTTATGAGTTATGGACTGGTAGGAAACCAGACTTGAGTAGTTTACGTCCATGGGGATGTGCAGCTTATGTTCATGATTCTTCCAATAAATATGGTAAATTAGGTCCTAGAGGGAAGAAATGTATCTTTATAAGATATTCTGAACACTCCAAAGGGTACATGTTCATAGGTGAACAAGTTGATGGAAGTGTGACCGAAATGGAGTCACGAGATGTCACGTTCTTGGAGAACGATTTTCCTAGTAGAGGTGAGATTAATAAAAATTTCCAATTATATAAGGTGTAAGATCCTGATAACACACCCACTAATGTTGTAGAGGGAAATGAAAATTTACCTCAACATACAAGACCTAGTGGAAGTGTTGCATCACCTAATGAATTGAATTCAAGTGAAATTCAATTGCGTAAAAGTAATCGTAAAATTATTCCCCGTCGTCGTTTTGAGATTGAAGGGGAAGCATTTATGATTGCTCAAAAAGATGATGCCGAGCTTAAGACTGTTCAAGAGGCTCTTTCATCCTCTGATAAGGAAGAATAGAGAAAAGATTTGGAAAATGAGATTGAGTCTATGAGGGCAAATCATGTCTGGGATTTGGTTGATCTACCATCCAATCGTAAGGCCATTGGAAACAAATGGGTCTTCAAGATTAAGTGTAGGCCGGATGGATCCATTGAAAAGTATAAGGCTTGCCTTGTGGCAAAATGTTATACTCAACAAGAGGGTATAGACTATGAGGAAACGTTTTCACCAGTTGTAAGCTTTGCCTCAATACGCCTTATTCTAGCCATCGTTGCACATTTGGACCTTGAATTACATCAAATGAATGTAAAGACGGCATTTCCCAATGGAGAATTAGATGAGGAAATCTATATGAAACAACCAATAGGTTTCATAGCTAAAAGTCAAGAGCATAAAGTTTGCAAACTTCATCGCTTAATATATGGCTTTAAGCAATCATCTAGACAGTGGTATCTTCATTTTCATCGAGCCATAAGGTTTCACGATGATCGAGGAAGATCACTGTGTATATGTCAAGCGGTCCGAAAATAAATTTGTGATTTTATCACTTTATGTGGACGATATTCTATTGGCTGGAAATGACAAGGTTTTGGTTATCACCATAAAAGAATGGTTGTCCTCTAATTTTGAAATGAAGGACATGGGAGAAGCTGCTTATATATTAGTGTGGCATCCCAAAATTCATGACGACCTCCAGATACATTAAGGTCTATGAATAGGTGATGGAAGTACCATCAAGATGTATTGTAGCCATTTAATCCATAATTTGCAATAAGATTTATGGCCAAGCTTTTAATGGATAATTATTTGATAGGAAAGAAAATCCTATCATTGGCCATGTGTTTTATAAATTGAAATTTATGGATTCATGATTTGAAGTTTTATGGCCATATGAAATTGTAATTTAGTATTTATATAAGTGGGGATTTAAGGTAAATTATTAAAAGTAAAAATGGACTTATTTAAGAAAATTTTGGGCCATTTAAGCTTGGACTTTAGGCCCAAGTGTGTTGGCCTAAAGTGGGCCAAGAGGCCTGGCCCAAGGAGCCCATGAAGTGGTCGACCAAGCTGGCCCAAGATTGGCCCAAGAAGAAGGCCCATCAACCTTGCATGTAATGAGGATGCATCTATCACATGTCTTCGGCAAGGGAGACACTTGTCTCCCCCTTGGGGACAAGTGTCCCCCATGCAAAATGAGGATGCATGCAAGTATTTAAACAACCAAAAGGAGAGAGAGAGAGGGAGTGGCTGGTTTTGAGAGAGTGAGAGAGTGAGAGAGAGAGAGAGAGAGAGAGAGAGAGAGAGAGAGAGAGAGAGAGAGAGAGAGAGAGGGAGAAGCCGAGCGAGGGAGGAGGTCCGCTCGTTCGTCGCCGTCCGTGTGCCGTTGTTTGCTCGATTTTGGAGGCAAGTTGGGATCCATATTCTACTCTTGCATGTGTGTATTGCATGTGTGTATTGCATGTGTGATTGTTTGGTGGTAGATCTCGGATGATTAGGGTATGAGAAACCGAAGCTAGAGTGTGTTGTTCTTGAAATAGCTTGCTGTTTTCGAGTGTGCCGCCTGACCCCGAACGTTGTGAAGGCTTGCATGTGGGTTTCAAGTTGGATTTTGGATTTGACTTCTTCAAGAAAGTTGTAGAAAACATCTCAAAGTATAACATACTAAAATTTGAGATAAAATGGCTGAGTTTTAAGGGGTGAAACCCATCCTCTACGAAAGGGCTAGATCTGAAACTGTTTTGTCGACCTCTTGGTGGTTTTGTGTGCTGCATGTCACTTTTTACTAAGAATTTCACTTCGACTTCTGTATGAAAGTTGTAGAGAATATCCTGATGATTAACATACTCAAATTTGAGGTAAAATGAACAAGCGTAGCCCAGTGAAACGATTTTCATTTGAAGAGGATTGGATTGGTTTTGAGATGCCGTTATTGGAATATCATTTTTTAAAGTTGTGGCCACATAAAACAAAAATTTTTCATTTATCAACTCGATAGTGTCGTTTTCAATATAAAATATTTTTCAAAATAAAAATAAGTTAATTAATGTAGCCCAAGTGGAAAATATTGGAAATTTCCTATAATATGTGTGACACCCCGAACCCTTCGCAGGTCGTCACCAGTGCCAATGTTACTCCTTATTACCTTTCTGTCTTTCGAAGAAGATGCGTCCTAATTCATAGACACATTTTTTTTTTTTTAAAACAAAACGGTCCCAGCGCAACTCATTAGCGGAAGCAAATTAAAATATCACCATCTCTCCCCCTACCAACCATGATACAAATACACACCACTAATCACCATAATTTTTAGAAACAAGCCACGACACTTTATTTACATATATTTCAAGATGGGATTCCCTTTGGGTCGGTACAACAAAAAGGAAAAGCTAGGACTCAGCCACGTCCAGCCTAAAACCTCAAAAAGAACCCTCGACCCTCAACATCATACGTGCACAACCCCCATCAAAAGTGTCGGCTATCTATATCCAAAAAGATCCAGCTCCTACTCATCGCGCGCGGGTCTCACACCCAACCCGGTGCATCAGGCGGTGGCGGCGGCAACATCCCTCGCATCGCTCCATCCCGACGAACATGCACGGATATGAACTCCTGAATGACAGGGCCCCCAGCCAGGCCTATGTCGTACATCACTAGATAGCGTACTCGAATAAAAGTTAGTCCGGGAACAGAGGGACAGTCTATCTCAGCACACTCGACTTCTACATCGGATGGTAGACCATAAAATACCCCCCACGTGATAGCAGGAAGCGGCATACTGCTAATCTGAAATGTGGGTCCCCAAAGGGGTGAGTACAACCACTCAGCAGATAGGGAAATCCAATAACAACTCAATGCATCATGCAATCATACATGCATTGCAGGCGCTACTTACCTTGAAGCCATGCGCATACTATCATGCATCATCATATCAATTTATAACACATACATGTGTATCATCATCGTATCATACATGTCATCATCATCATGACATCATTACATTACACATGTCATCATCATCATGGCATCATTACATCATACATGTCATCATCATCATGACATCATCTCATTACACATGCCATATCATATGTCATCATCATTATCATCATCATGCATATCATCATGCATATCATATCATGGGTGATCATCATTATTTCACATCACATATCATCATCATCATCATCATGCATATCATCATGCATATCATATCATGGGTGATCATCATTATTTCACATCACATATCATCATCATCATCATCATCATGCATATCATCATGCATATCATATCATGCATATCATCTCATGGTTTAATTTCCACTTTTAGCTTTCAATTTGATCACCACATCACCCATTTCTCAATTCATCAATTTTATCATCCCCGGGCAAAGACCTCTCGAGGCTTAGGCATTCAGCCTCCCAGGCCACCGGGCATCCGGCCCCCATCCGGGCATCTCGCATCTCAACTAGCATCACGAGGCATTCCCTTCGGGCGTAAACCTCCGATAGGGCTTCTGGCATTTACACTCCTTGGCCGGGCATCCCGCACCCCAAATCCTGGCATCGCGAGGCATTCCCTTCGGGCAAAGACCTCCGACAAGGCTTTCAGCCCCCCACATTCCGGGCATCCTGAATCTCCCAGGGAATCCGGCAATGCATCTCTGTACATTCCGGCCTCATCCTCCACCACAACCACTTACTCACTTATCATTATCCACATTTATCATCATTTTGATCTCATTTTAACATGGCATATGATTCACACATGCATCACAATTCATGTTCATACATACACCAATGTCTTATCATACATGCAACAATGTATAATTATTTATTAATAAATTCGATGGAATTTATGGCCAATAAAATAATCCATTTTATTTTATTATTATTATTTTATTATTATTTTTATTTATAAATATTAAATTCAATATCTATAATTTCCCAAAATCATAAAATTCAAGCAATCATTAAACAAACCAATAGGATGACAATTTCATGCAAAATTTCATGGCCGAATTGAATTTCACACAATTTCACAATTTCTACAAAATAGCACATAATATTCGGATAATAACCAGAATGCACAGTTTCCGAATAAATTCAATAAAAATATCCATACGGCCTCCAAAAATTACGAAATTTTACAGAATGATAACCAAGACATTTTCGTACAATTTTCATGAAGAACTCCAGGACAGATTAGTTTTAGATTATTTTATACAACCTCACGAAGCTTCTGAATCCATTACCGCATCGTCTAGTGTACATATCACCGAAATATTGAGATTTCACCTACTATTTCTATTTAGTTTCCTCTGAAATTTAGATATGTTATACATCAAGGTATCCTCTACAAGTTTTATGAAGAGATCTAGGTCAAATAACCATATTATAGTCATCATATATGTCCATGAAGTCTCGGGTATCTCGGAATACAACACCAGAAACATCATCTTCAAGATCTAGTCGATTTACTAGGCTATACTTGTTCATTTCACTTAAAATTTGAGTATGTTGTATTTTAAGATGTCGCCTACAACTTTCATCAAGAAACCGAAGTGAGATTCTCAACAAAAACCAACATGCAATCACGAATCCAGCAAGAGGTCAGTAAAAACTCTCCAGATCTGAGGTCTCAGTAGAATAAGACTTTAACCCCTCAAATCTCCATCATTTTCCACGAAATTTCAGTATGTTTTAGTTCAAGATGTTATCTAAAACTCTCATGAATAAATCGAAGCCAAAATCGGACTCCAAACACACATGCAAGCTCAAACAAGTTTCTGACTCACACGGTCCGAGCAAGAACAGTCATGCGATTTAAGAACAAGCCAACCATACCTCGGTTTTTCTCACTTAAACGCCCAAAATCTAACATGCAAACAACATACAAGCATGCAAGAGAAGCTAGAGGACTCCCACTTGCCTCTAGGACGGACGGTCGACGGCGTATGGCGGCGAACACGGCGGCACACGGCGGTTCCCTCCTCCTTTCTCTCTCGGCCGCTCCTCCTCTCTCGCACAACTCTCTCTCTCTCGCACCCCTCTCTCTCTCTCTCTCTCTCTCTCTCTCTCTCTCTCCTTAGGCGAGCAAATGGCCGGCCACCCTCTCTCTCTTCCTTCTTATTTCCCCAACTTCTCATGATTAGCAATCATGAGATTGCCTAAAAACCAACCAATGCATGGCCTTCCCTTTGCCACTTGTCCAACTACATGCATTATGGGCCTTGGAGTTGGGCTTTTGGGCTTGGGCTCCTCTATGGCCGGCGACCACTTCCCTTGGGCCTCTATTGGGCCGGTCGACTTCGCCTCTTGGGCCGCTCATCTTGGCCCATTAAAGGCTTAGGCCAATGGGCCTAAGGCCCATTCGAAAATTAACCCCTTTTTGCTTTTTTTTTTTTTTTTTTGAATTTCTTCTATAAATATTTTTCAATTTCAATTTTCATCTTGGCCAAAGTCTTGGGGCATTTTGGTTATTGAAATTTAATTTATAAATCATATGGCCAAGCATAATTTATTAATCTATCAAATTTAAATTCTCGCAATCATATGCACAAATCATCTAATTAAAAGGCTAATGGCTAAAGCATAGGCCATGGAAATTCTATCACCTAATTAGAGACTTTAACACACCTTATGGCTTGGCTTTGAATTTTGGGATGCCACAATATGGGCTTATATTAATTAATTGATTTTCTATTTTAAATAATCGGGTTAATGTATATTTCAATATTTGTTAAACCCTTGAGTGATCTTATTGAACTGGGTTTTGACATCTATTAATAACAGGCCTAGTTGAGCAACAAGTGTAGGCAATTGTGTTTGATTGAAGCCCGTAATGGGAGAGGCCTAGTTGACACTCTATTGATTAAGGTTTGCTAGGTCTCCCTCTCTAGCCTATAAAAGGACAGGTTATACCTATCAGTTGCTTTAATCCTATTGAAAGCTACTATACTGAAGTAGGTCATAGAGAGGAAGATCTGGTATTCCAATAGATCTCTGATTATCAAGTCGATCTATTTTTCTTCAAGTATTTTTCTTCAAGTGAAGTAATGGCTCAAACAGGTACGCTTTAATTCCATTGTGCTTATTGATCTCGGTGTTTTATAGTTATATATGGATCCGATTAATCTTGATTAATTGGTTGTTTATGTGAAAAAACTTTTCTACATAAACAACTTAGATTCGTCGAAATAAATGTCTGCCGTCGAAAGAGTGTGGAAGCAGCGAAGAGCACCCAAGCATCAATGAACGCTAGAGTAGAGGGCTCGAGGAGCAAAATCTAAGAGTGAAGTGGAGATCCAAAATTTGAATGAAGGAGAGGGAGAGAGAACGCCTTTGCTGCAGAGAGAAGGACGTCCCTTTTCTTCTTCAGAGATGGAAGGAGAGAGGATATAAGAGAGAGTGTGTGTGAAATGAGTGTGCAGGCTAGTAAGTGCAGTGCAGGTCTAGTGATAGGGGAAAGAAAAAAAAATTGGGGAGAAGAATTCCCTCTACTCCAGAGGCCCCCACACCTCCACATGGCGCTTGATGAGTGGTGGGAGACCATGCTGACTTGGCGGTCCAGGACTGCCCAATATTTTCTCCGCAAGAGAGGACGCAACTACCATGAAAAGAAAATAACTCGAGTCAAGATGACGAGAGACTCGGACAGGTCTTGCAGGTGGCATCGATTCTTGTGCTAATGAAATGTAACGCGACGAGGGGTTAGTGGCTTTGGCAATTCTTCCATTTACTACGTCGTTGCCTAAGAAGGTGTTGCCATTAATGAAAGCGCACAGCTTGTGGCTTTGGCATTCTTTCGGGTACTGTATGTCATATGCCATCCCAACAACATCATTGAATTGTATTTGAAACTCAAAGCCTCGTACTCATGATCTCTATAATAATAAAGGTTTCCTAACGTCTGAGATTGCGTGACCCCGGGTAATGGTTGTTAGGTGGTCCTGACCCCCACGCAGCAGTCATTGGGGTCGTGCTACCCCTTGAACAATGGTCGTTGGCCTTCGTTCGGTTCATCCGTGCAAACCATGGAGATACTTCCACTATGAGAATGATACTTCCTAAAAGACCTCCTGATCAGTCTCGTGTTAAAGGCCTGTAGAAGTTTTTGAAAATACAATTGCATTTCCTCAAAGTCAGGCAAAAAATGAATTAAATGTTACAGCCTCTATATCTCTTAGTTCCCCTAATCACCGCTTTCCTAACCTGCTCAGGATCTCTCAAGGTGAATAATCTTCTAAATTTGCCTAGTCATGTAACGCAGCGTACTAGTGACGTAGTAACCATCTAAGTAGATAACAACATAATGAAATTTATCTTTACCAAAAAAAAAAACATAATGAAATTTATTAAAAGATGCTAATGTCACGTAATGTAAGCGAATACAACTCTAACTCAAAGAAACGTTGATAGCAGTGTGATGTTAAAACCGTATTCGATCTGTTTCCTACATGCGAAATGCAAAAGTGTAATGTAATTTATTATTATTATTATTATTATATATGTTAAGGGTCAAATTCCAACAATATTGACGGTTTTGATCCCTTAATTTCATAAAACGTTAATTCAACTATAGAGGCGAGAATTTTAGGTGTCAAAGTTCAAAGAATCAAATGATATAAAGCTAGAGGCAGAGCAAGGTGATTCGGATGAGTATAATCCTCTAGTCCTTGCTCGGTAGCGAGGGTAAAAATTCATGATTGATTTGGTGTATCCTGAAAGAAGATGAAGTATCGTGAAGGACACTAGAGAGATTCGGAATTTTTGTATATTCAGTCAGTATTCTGATGTACAATTCTTATGTAATTATAGTACAGAGATGAAATAATAAAAGGCAAAGAAATATTGTGTAATCAGAATCTAATCTCAATCTAAAATTCCTAACTAATATATGTACAATTAAAATCAATTAGAGATTCCAATCAATCAGAGATTCCGAGCCTATCTCCTAGGATCGGATTTGATGCATATCTTCCAACACTCCCCCTCAAGCTGGTGGCTGGTAGATATCCAAGACGTCTAGCTTGCTCAACAGATATGCATGCTGTCTTTGACATAGAGGCTTAGTGAAGATATCGGTTGGTTGCTCTACCGTTCCAATTCCTTTAATCTCAATTATCCCTTATTGATTTTTTTTTCTCGAGTAAAGTGACAGTCCACTTCTATATGCTTCGTTCTTTCATGTATTATGAGATTTGCTGCAAGTTTGAGTGCCACATCGTTGTCACGTAACAACCTAGTCGGACCCTTCAAATTTACCCCAAGATCCCCAAGTAGTCCCCGTATCCATACGATCTCATAGGTAGTTTTTGCCATAGCTTGATATTTTGCTTCAGCTGAAGACAATGATACGGTTGCTTGCTTCTTGGTTTTCCATGAAAGAAGAGAATCTCCAAGTTTAATGCAAAAACTTGTAATGGATCGTTGACTCATAGGACAAGTCACATAATCTGCATCACAGTATGCCGACAATTCCATATTGCACTTTATGGATAAAAGAATCCCTAGTCCTGGGCACTTTTTCAAGTATTTCACGACCTTTAAGGCAGCATTCAAGTGAGACAACTTTGGACTGTGCATGAACGGCTAAGAGTCCGTACTGCATATGATATGTCGGGTTTGGTCATAGTTAAATATATGAGTTTCCCAACAAGTTTCTGATAACCTGAAGGATCATTGAGAACAAGATCGCGATTCTCAGAAGTCCTAGCATCATAAACCTTCGTGGTCAATTTTGTATTTTGCTCAATTGGAATGACTAATGGTTTGCATCCCGATAGACCTGCCTTTGATATAATCTCTAGCACAAACTTCCGTTGACTAAGGGAAATCCCGCGATCAGATCGAGCAATCTCAATTCCAAGGAAGTATTTGGGTGCCCCCAAGTCTTTAATGTGAAAAGTAAAGTGCAGATACATCTTGAATTTCTCTATTGCAGTTCTATCATTTCCCATGATGAGGATATCGTCAACACATATCATCAGATAAATAGATGACGTATCTTGAGTCCATGTGAACAAGGTGTAATCATATATGGATTGTTTGAAACCTGCATAAGTGAGAGCATCAACAAATTTGGCATACCATTGCCTGGAGGCTTGCTTAAGACCATAGAGCGATTTATGGAGACGACATACTGTATTCTCCCCCTGTCTCCGTAATCCTTGAGGAATATCCATGTAGATTTCCTCATCTAAATCTCCATGCAGAAAAGCGTTATGTACATCCATTTGATGTAATGGCCAATCATTAATAGCTGCAACAGATATGAAGGATCTTACAATCATCTTTAGCAACAGGGGAAAAGGTTTCATGGTAGTCAAAACCTTTCCGTTGGGTAAATCCTTTGGCCACCAACTGAGCTTTGTAATGCTCAACGGACCCATCAGCGTGGTATTTAATCTTGTAAACCCATTTGCATCCAATATGTTTCCTATTTGGTGGTAGATTGACCAAATCTCAAGTCTTATTTACAGTTAGTGCCTGCAATTCAACTCCCATAGCTTCTTGCCATCTTGGATCTTTAGCTACTTTTTCATAAGTGGATGGCTCGATGTCCTCTAATATTCAACTCACACAGCATCTATGTTCCGGTGAAAGTCTATGAAACGAAACATAAGATGATATTGGGTAGTTAATACCTGGTGAGTTGAGAGATGCACAAACATAATCTTTTGTCCAAGTTGGTAGTTGTGTAGAGCGACCAGATCGTCGAGGAGGATCCGCTCGAGCTGGAGTTGAGGTTATTTCCGTATTGCCAATTTCATTGGTAGACTCTTCCATTATTTAGGAATTTTCTGTTACTGTCCAATTGCCAAATGGGAATGTTACTCATGTCACAATCATCGGATCGGGCCAAACTTAGTCCACAAATCATATTCCAAAATGTTGTCTCTCTTGAGGAATCCCCTTCCTTGAAAGGAAAAACATCTTCGTGAAACATGACATCTCTACTGATGAAGAATTCCAATGTTGACTGATCTAGGACACGATACCCCTTTTGTAAATTTGGGTAACCCATGAAGATGCAATGTCGAGCTCGAGGGCCCATTTTGTCTCGAGGACCCAAAACGGTAGCGAAGCACTGGCATCCGAATATCCTTAAATGCCCTAATTCTGGTTTCTTCTTGAAAAGTGACTCAAATGGAGTTTTTCCATTGAGTACCCGAGTTGGCATACGGTTGATGAGATATGCTGCAGTAATTATGCATTCACCCCAATAATTTTCTGGAATAGACGCCCGAAATTTTAATGCACATGCAACTTCCAGTAAGTGGCGATGCTTACGCTCCACTACTCCATTCTGTTGTGGAGTATAGATGCAAGAACTTTCATGGAGAATCCCATGAGATGATAGGAGAGAATTGCAATCATTGTTGAAGAACTCCTTCCCATTGTCTGTCCTAACTCGTTGGATAGATCTTCCAAATTGGTTCTTGGATAGAACAATGAAAGTTTTCAAATGTTAGAAAACTTGTCCTTTTGATAGCATTAGAAAAACCTAGGTGGCACGAGAATAATCGTCCACGATTGTCAAGAAATAGCGTGATCCATCATGATGTTGGGTATGGTAAGGACCCCATACATCCATGTGAATTAAAGAAAAAATGTGTGGCACGATTTTTACTAAGAGCAAAGGGAATGCGTGATTGCTTTGCAAGGGGACATATTTGACATTTAGAGTAAGGAAATGAAGCACTATGACTCAATCGTGAATGCAAAAGATAGTCATTGGTAGTCATGTTACACAATGATATTTTATTTGAAGGAAATGAGGACAAATCAAAATTACTTGGAAAATTCCTCCATAGAAACAACCCTTCAGAAAGACTACCCAAACCCATCACTCTGCCAGTTGAAAGGGCCTGAAAGAAGCAAGTGTCAGAATCAAACAACACACGATGGGAATTTTCTCTGTAGACTTTGGATACAGAAATAAGATTGAATCAAAATTCTAGGAGGTAAAGGACATTTTGGAGTATGATTTGTGGACTGAGTTTGACTGATCTAGTGATTGTGACATGAGTAAAATTCCCATTTGGCAATTGGACAGTAACAAGAAATTCTAGGTTCTCATGTATATATGAAAATAGTGCCCTTTCGCAGACAATGTGATCACTTGCCCCAAAATCAATTATCCAGGATTTTCTGGAAATATTATTAATCAAACATCGAGAAATACCTGAGAAATTTTCGCTTATGCTTGAGGTGTCTAATTTTTGTATTTCCTGCATCAGTTGTTGGTATTGGTCATTTGTTATGGGCCGATCAGCATTAAGACCACCAACTCGATATGCTGTAGAAATTTCCTTCATTTTTCCCTTTTCTCCGAGTTTACCGTGCAGTTTCCAACAATTTTCTACTGTCTGATGTGGCCTTTTGCAAAATTCACAATATAATTTACCCTTTCTTGGATTAAATTTTTTTGCAGATGTCGAAAAAATTCCTCCACTATCGGATGCTGAGGAAAAACCACAACTGTTGGATGCTGGGAACATTCCGCTACCATCGGATACCTTCCTAGTTGCTTCATCTCCACCGTTAGATCCAGTCGAGTAGATAGGTCCCTTTGGACTGTTCGATCAGCGCGATGGATCTGAGCCGTTCATTCCTCCTCTTTTAAGGAGGCAAGAATCCTCGAACGACAGAAACCCTAGCCCTTTGTCTTGCGCCCGTTTCTCGTGCGCTAGGGTTTTCGATCCCCAATTTCGTCGCTCGCCGCGACTGGCCAGAACGAAACTGTCCTCCTTTCGCTGAAACTGACGAAGCAAGCCTCTGGCTTTCTTCCTGGACGGTTAATTGAAAGATCCGTCCAAGGGGCGGCACCGGTTCCATGGCCAATATCTGCGAGCGAAACGTCAGGTAAGAGTCGTTCAAGATCAATAGGAATCGGGTCGCCTTTTCTCTTTCTTTTATCGACCGGTACTGTGCAAGTGTCTCCTCTGGTCCCTCAAGATTTTCTTCCACATCTTAGAGGTCGTTCCAGAGGGACAACAGTTTGTTGTAATAGGCTGTGACGGTCATATTCCCCTGTTTTAATTCACTAAGTTCCTGCAAAAGGGAAAAGATTCGTGCCAGATCTAATTTGCCATACATTTGTTTGATGTTTTCCCACATGGTCTTCGAGTCTTCTGTTAGTGGAAGGCCAACCGCGACCTTTGGGGAGATGCAATTGTCGATCCACGTCCTTACGAGTTGGTTGCATTTCCTCCAGAATCAGGCTAGTCGCTCATCGGCAGGAATCAGAGCCGCCCCGTCGAGGAATCCATCTTTGTCCTTCGTCACAAGGGCGCGCTGGAAGTCTCGGGACCACCTGGTGTAATTCTCCGGTCTGGTTAACTGCAGGTTAATCAACTTCAACTCAGGGCCGTTGGCCGTTGAAACATGCAGGGGGTCACCAGGCTCCAGTCGCCCGGTGACGGCAGCGACGGGGAACGGCATGAATCCGGGTGCAAGGTTCGGGTAGGGGTTTGTCCCTTGACCCGATTCGCTCGACCCGAATTGAAAAACCGCATTTGAAAATCTCGGGTAGGGATTCGTTCCCATACTCGGTTCTCCAAACCTTCTTACTTGCTCCTGTCCGTGGGTCGGGCTTGCCCCATTCACGGCTGGTGAGCTCCCTTCGGATTAGATGTGGGCTCCCTAGTGGCCCACATAAATAGGCGATGATGTATTTGGGCTTGGCCCGAGATACAATGGGTAAGGTACCCACTGGAAAGGTTGGCCCACAATGGGTTGCCCCAGACCAAACTGAGCTTGTGTGGGTCTCCATTGAACAGGCTGAGCCTGGAGTGTCTGCTGTTGTGTCGTTGCAGGAGAACTTTGGATCTGCGACGGTGGTGAAGCTTCTGCATTGGACTGGTCATCAGCCATTGGAGGTAAAACAAATCTCTTATGTTCTTCCTTGGGAATGATTCCTATACCAAATGGTAGATCTATTATGTGGCTCAGATCTCCTTTGGTGGGCAATCAGGAGCGGAAGCGAGGAAAGGTCAGAAGCTGAAGCTTTGATACCATGAAAGAAGATGAAGTATCGTGAAGAGCACTAGAGAGATTCGGAATTTTTGTATATTTAGTCTGTATTCTGATGTACAATTCTTATGTAATTATAGTACATAGATGAAATAATAAAAGGCAAAGAAATATTTGTGTAATCATATTCTAATCTCAATCTAAAATTCCTAACTAATATATGTACAATTAAAATCAATTAGAGATTCCGATCAATCAGAGATTCCGAGCCTATCTCCCAGGATCGGATTTGATGCGTATCTTCCAACATATCCGGTCTTTGATCAAGGAAAATAACCTTACTTATTGAATATGCAGTGGATTGTGGATCTTTCATGACCTCTGCTCTCGAAGTCCTAGCTTACGTTCCTTTAGTCTTTAGAAAAAAAAAAAATCAAGAAAAGCCATATTCTTTTGTATATCGTTTCCTAAATGAGGGGAGGCATAGAATATGCAATGGACCGACCGACTAAATTAAGGTAAAGAATTTTAATGATTGTGATTAAATTGAGTTAATTTTCCAGGAACCCCTTCATTTGTAGATCGGAATAATTCCTTATGACGAAAATCCAATCTCACGCATGTGTTTAAAGAGGGTATGTATATCTAAAAACAAAATCAGTACTATAAAGCTTCTTATACCTCATCGGCCACATAAAACCGCAACGCCCCGAGAAAGTTTCATGGGCACAGAGGGCCATGACTTCCCTATACTTATAAAGTCTGGGACCACCAACGTAGTAGATATTAAATAATTCTTATAAAAGAAAGAAAAAGAATCCCATGCATCGACTCCAAGAGAGTTCAACGTCTGGTGAGGCTCAAGTTCGCCTATGGTTGGTCGCGGGCCATCGCTGTGACTAGTGGCTGGCCAAAAAAGAAGGGACAAGAAAAAAGAAAAAAGAAAAGAAATAATTAAAATTTTGATTTTCTAAAAATAAAAATATTAAAAGGAGTGCAAGAAGGAAATCAAATCAGATTTTCCATACCAAATAGTGGAAAATATTTTCTAATTTATTTGTAGATTTTGGGCAAATACTAGAAAATATTGTTATTTATTAAAAAAATGACTTTTTGGAAAATATTTTTAAGAAACAAATGGAGTCTCAATTTTTTTAAAAAATTATAAAAATTGTCTACTAAATTTGTATTGCATGAAAGTGTTTTAACAATATCATCTTTAAAAAAAAAACATAAAAAATCAGTTTTTCTAGATTTAATTAAATGATGTGTTGGGTATGGGTCAAGAAATTTATATTACAATAAATAAGTCAATTTGGATGGGACTATTTATGGCTTGATAAATCTGATCCAATCCAACCATTAGACAGATAGAGTCCACACTCTTGGTATACTCTTCGGATCTCCAAAGACCCCTCATGTGTATTTGGGTCACGAAATGGGCCTCGTTTGCATGGGTCGCTCGGCGACGTCCGTTTCAGATACACGTGGATGACCACGTCATGAATGTGACGCAAGAGAGAAGACAACTACCATGCAAAGAAAACGACACGAGTGACAAGAGACTCGGACAGGGTCATGCAGGTGGCGTCGGAAGTTAGTGATGTGGGGGAGCAAACGTTTTTCTCGTGTACGACTCTTGTGGCAATGTAACATGACGTGAGGAGGGATATGTGGCTGCAATTCTTACATTTACTAGGTCGTTGCCAAAGTAGGCGTTGCCATTAATGAAAGGGCACAGCTTGTGACTTTGGCATTCTTTCGGGTACTAGATATCACGCGCCATGCCGACAACATCATTAAATTGTAGTTCAAGCTCAAAGCCTCATATTCATAATCTATACACCTTAAACTAATTTAGTTATCCTTGTCACGTATTTGTCTATTAGTATTTCCCCCTTCATAATCCCTATACATAGAGAATAGCGAGTTTCATGACTCCATGATTATATATCATTCAACTAAGGCAAAAGATAGAGATTTTGAAGAGTTGCATCACTTGATGGTCAACTGCAAATCACAAGCCGATTTGCCATAATCCTTTTGGTTTTCCTCTCTTGCTATCATTATGTAATGTCCAAAATGAAAAATAAATTGGGGAATTTGAACTATCTCGTGACCATTAACCTTATCAATTAGTAAAAGAAAAAATTAATTTGATATTATGCAATTGTAATATTTACTGTGTTATGATAATGAAGTTTGCAAAATTTAACACTCCGAGATATGCTATGGAAAATGACCACAATGGTATCAAAATTGTAGAAATTGATCCCCACAACTCTAGCCAAAAAGACAAATAAATAAAGAAAAAGTGGAATACACACTGGCTGTATAAAGAAAAAAAAAAATTACATCCTTATTATACATTATCGACGTAGTTAGTGATGTGGAGGAGCAAACGTTTTCCTTGTGTACGACTCTTGTGGCAATGGAACGTGACGTGCGGATGAATCTGCGGCTGCAATTCTTCCATTTACTACGTCGTTGCCAAAGTAGGCGTTGCCAATGAAAGGGCACAACTTGTGACTTTGGCCTTCTTTCGGGTATTATATTTCACGCGCCATACCAACAACATCATTAAATTGTAATTCAAGCTCAAAGCTTCATATTCATAATCTATACACCTTACGCTAATTTATTTATTCTTGTCACGTATTTGTCTACTAGCATTTCCCCCTTCGTAATCCCTATACATAGAGAATAGCGAGTTTCATGACTCTAGAGAATAGCGAGTTTCATGACTCCACTATTAGATATCATTCAACTAAGGCAAAAGATAGAGATTTTGAAGAGTTGCATCACTTGATGGTCAATTGCAAATCACAAGCCGATTTGCCATAATCCTTTGGTTTTCCTCTCTTGCTATCATTATGTAATGATTAAAATGAAAAATAAATTGGGGAATTTGAACTATCTCGTGACCATCAACCTTATCAATCAGTAAAAAAAAAAAAAAATTAAATATTATGCAATTGTAATATACTGTGTTATGATAATGAAGTTCGCAAAATTTAACATTCCGAGATATGCTATGGAAAATGACCACAACGGTATCGAAATTGTAGAAATTGATCCCCACAACTCTAGCCAAAAAGACAAATAAATAAAGAAAAAGTGGAATACACACTGGCTGTATAAAGAAAAAAAATTACATCCTTATTATACATTATCGACGTAGTTAGTGATGTGGAGGAGCAAACGTTTTCCTTGTGTACGACTCTTGTGGCAATGGAACGTGACGTGCGGATGAATCTGCGGCTGCAATTCTTCCATTTACTACGTCGTTGCCAAAGTAGGCGTTGCCAATGAAAGGGCACAACTTGTGACTTTGGCCTTCTTTCGGGTATTATATTTCACGCGCCATACCAACAACATCATTAAATTGTAATTCAAGCTCAAAGCTTCATATTCATAATCTATACACCTTACGCTAATTTATTTATTCTTGTCACGTATTTGTCTACTAGCATTTCCCCCTTCGTAATCCCTATACATAGAGAATAGCGAGTTTCATGACTCTAGAGAATAGCGAGTTTCATGACTCCACTATTAGATATCATTCAACTAAGGCAAAAGATAGAGATTTTGAAGAGTTGCATCACTTGATGGTCAATTGCAAATCACAAGCCGATTTGCCATAATCCTTTTGGTTTTCCTCTCTTGCTATCATTATGTAATGATTAAAATGAAAAATAAATTGGGGAATTTGAACTATCTCGTGACCATCAACCTTATCAATCAGTAAAAAAAAAAAAAATTAAATATTATGCAATTGTAATATACTGTGTTATGATAATGAAGTTCGCAAAAATTTAACATTCCGAGATATGCTATGGAAAATGACCACAACGGTATCGAAATTGTAGAAATTGATCCCCACAACTCTAGCCAAAAAGACAAATAAATAAAGAAAAAGTGGAATACACACTGGCTGTATAAAAAAAAAAAAAATTACTTCCTTATTATACATGATCGACGTAGTTAGTGATGTGGAGGAGCAAACGTTTTTCTCGTGTATGACTCTTGTGGCAATGTAACGTGACGTGAGGAGGGATCTGTGGCTGCAATTCTTCCATTTACTACGTCGTTGCCAAAGTAGGCGTTGCCATTAATGAAAGGGCACAGCTTGTGGCTTTGGCCTTCTTTCGGGTATTAGATATCATGTGCCATACCAACAACATCATTAAATTGTAATTCAAGCTCAAAGCCTCATATTCAAAATCTATACACCTTAAGCTAATTTATTTATTCTTGTCATGTATTTGTCTACTAGTATTTCCCCCTTCGTAATCCCTATACATAGAAAATAGTGAGTTTCATGACTCCACGATTAGATATCATTCAACTAAGGCAAAAGATGGAGATTTTGAAGAGTTGCATCACTTGATGGTCAACTGCAAATCACGAGCCGATTTGCCATAATCCTTTTGGTTTTCTCTCTTGCTATCATTATGTAATGATTAAAATGAAAAATAAATTGGGGAATTTGAACTATCTCGTGACCATCAACCTTATCAATCAGTAAAAAAAAAAAAAAATTCAATATTATGCAATTGTAATATACTGTGTTATGATAATGAAGTTCGCAAAATTTAACATTCCGAGATATGCTATGGAAAATGACCACAACGGTATCGAAATTGTAGAAATTTATCCCCACAACTCTAGCCAAAAAGACAAATAAATAAAGAAAAAGTGGAATACACACTGGCTGTATAAAAAAAAAAAATTACTTCCTTATTATACATTATCGACGTAGTTAGTGATGTGGAGGAGCAAACGTTTTTCTCGTGTATGACTCTTGTGGCAATGTAACGTGACGTGAGGAGGGATCTGTGGCTGCAATTCTTCCATTTACTACGTCGTTGCCAAAGTAGGCGTTGCCATTAATGAAAGGGCACAGCTTGTGGCTTTGGCCTTCTTTCGGGTATTAGATATCATGTGCCATACCAACAACATCATTAAATTGTAATTCAAGCTCAAAGCCTCATATTCAAAATCTATACACCTTAAGCTAATTTATTTATTCTTGTCATGTATTTGTCTACTAGTATTTCCCCTTCGTAATCCCTATACATAGAAAATAGTGAGTTTCATGACTCCACGATTAGATATCATTCAACTAAGGCAAAAGATGGAGATTTTGAAGAGTTGCATCACTTGATGGTCAACTGCAAATCACGAGCCGATTTGCCATAATCCTTTGGTTTTCCTCTCTTGCTATCATTATGTAATGACTAAAATGAAAAAATAAATTGGGGAATTTGAACTATCTCGTGACCATCAACCTTATTAGTCAGTAAAAAAAAATTAATTCGATATTATGCAATTGTAATATACTGTGTTAGATAATGAGGTTCGCAAAATTTAACATTCCGAGATATGCTATGGAAAATGACCACAACGGTATCGAAAATTGTAGAAATTGATCCCTACAACTCTAGCCACAAAGACAAATAAATAAATAAAAAGTGGAATACACACTGGCTGTATAAAAAAAAAATTACATCCTTATTATACATTATCGACGTAGTCAGTGATGTGGAGGAGCAAACGTTTTTCTCGTGTACGACCCTCGTGGCAATGTAACGTGACGTGAGGAGGGATATATGGCTGCAATTCTTCCATTTACTACGTCATTGCCAAAGTAGGCGTTGCCATTAATGAAAGGGCACAGCTTGTGGCTTTGGCCTTCTTTTGGGTATTAGATATCACGCGCCATACCAACAACATCATTAATTTGTAATTCAAGCTCAAAGCCTCATATTCATATTCTATACACCTTAAGCTAATGTAACATTCTCGATTTCGACCCTTATTTTGATCTCAACAAGGAGGCTAAGCTAGATAGGCCTTGGATTAGTCAAACCTTCCTAGAAAATAAGTGTTAATAAGTGTGAACAAGTGTGAAAAGCATTAAATAAGGATGATGAATGTGAAGGCTTATGTGTCCCTATAGGCTAGCCTAGTTATAACCCTAAATGAAGTAGTAGATCTTGGAGGCCAAGAAATGAACTACACATCCATTGGAAGAAAGAGCAAGCAAGTCAAACCTTCTTAGACAAGCTAATAGCACATTAATTACATTTAACTAGAAGGATGCTCGACAATTAATGCTTCTTGACCAAGTGGGACGCATCATTTTTCCAACTAAGACTGCCACCTTTGATTTTCGAAATTACTGGACCTGACTATTTGCCAATCTTATAAAGCTTTTTGTGGTGCGAATTTAAAGAAAATTCCTTCATGAAAGTTTTAAATGATATCCATATCTACAACATATTAAAATTTCAAAGAGTTTTGTGAAGATTTGGATTATGAAATGAGTCTCTCTCTTTGACCATTGAATCTACTCAACAGACGAATTTTTGAGTTGTGTTCAGTGAATTTATGCTCTTTCCACAGCATAAATTTGGCTACATTTCCTTCATGAAAAATGTTTCTCAAGATCTTCTCGACAACATATTAAAATTTTATAATTTTTCGAGCTTTTTGATAAGGTAATGACACTGATTTTGAAAGTTACTCGAAACTGTTTTTCAACTTAGAATGGGAAGTTACACACCAAACTTGGAGAGAAAGGGGCTGCACGCCCAACTTGAGGAGCAAGCCATCTAGAGTCTTCTTGGATTGGGATAAATATGCATTAAATGCTCTTCTTGTGTGAGCTAAGATCGTTTTATCAGCTTGTGCGAGCACGATCTATATATTTATTAGCTTGAGCGAGCTATCTATCTATCTATCTATATTAGCTTGAGCAAGCTATGACCATATATTGCAGCTTGTATGAGCAGTGGTGGTATCAATGAGATTGATATATGGTGTTGAATTGATAGATAGTACTGTTGGTATCGAATTGAGCTGATTGAATGATTGATCGATAGTTTGATTTGAATTGAGTAGATTGATTGAAATCATGAATTGTACTGACTTGTAGGAAGGAACTGAGGTGAGGCAAATCCTTTATCTTGTGTGTGCATAGGCATCCTTTAGGCATATTTCCTTCCTAGTCGGAGTTTAGGGGGTGAACTAGCTGAGACATTGTCTCATCCCGTCATGGGCTAATATTTTCAGGTCCTTAGATGGCGGTTCCTCCTGAACATCTTGGCCAGCCCAAGAAGGTCACTGAACAGGTCTCTCTGATTCCTCTTCCTAGGGGCCAAGGGGCCTAGGTTTACGAACTCGTGAGATCTATTGTCTAGGTTGATGCGGGTCTACCCCGGAGGGTATCCCATTAATTCAAATTGTGGTATCGTCGCGAGCAAGATGGACCTAGAGAAGGTCCCCTACCAGAGTCTGAGATCTCTATGTCGGTGTTAGAGATTGCTTTTGGTGAGGGTACAACTAACCCTCCCGGTGGTGCAGTGGTGGACCCTAGTCCCGAGGAGACCCCAGAGTCTACGGCTGAGGGTTCGAACGCTTAGAGGACTTGTAGCCCTTATGCTTTTATAGACTTGTGAATATAGACTAGTATTGTAAATGACCTAGTTTGCTGTGTATAAAGGCGTGTTGTGGTTTTCAAAATTTTGGCCCTGCTTTTCTATCCCATCTTTGTGTTGTCTGGAGATTTATTTATTCGTTTCTGCATGCGCATTAAAATGAAAGGGTTAGCGACGCGTCCTAGGACGTCGCAATTTATTCGACCACCGAGGAATGAGCACATGCTCGAGAATCAGGGCGTGACAGATTTTATCATATGATTTGAAATATCAATTGGGATCACCGGTTCCATTTAGCAAGGGTTAGGGTTACTAAATAATGAACCAGCACGCATCCGATCTGCCCAACAATCAATCCAATGAATGGCTTCCTCGTGTTTGAGTAGCCAACGGTTGTCGACAACAGCTAAGCTATGTCCTTTTTAAGTTCTGTCCTTTTGAACATGCAAATTTTAGCGGCCTATAAATATGTCGACCAGCATGAAGCTGACTTAAGAGTGGGGAAAACTCGTAAAGCATACCTGAAAAAAATTAATTTAAAATGACGTGCGTATTCGTTGTGAACTGTAATAGCTAGTCAATCACGATTTGGGATCATTATAAATGTGAAAATCCAGAGAGTACGAGGTACAGAACCATTTCATCAGAGTGAACTCTACTTCTTGCCATGCCTTAAAGCCAAACCAACCGACCACTATTCCTTCAACCCATTTTCAGAATTCCCGCTCGTTTTCTTTTCTATATATTCCTGATTTCATGATTGCTCTGTTTAAAAGAGACCAAATCTAGTTTGTAGGCTTATTCTGGCACAGAATACCTTTTTCTTGGACTGGCTTTTGCTGAAACCTTTGCTCTTGATTGACTGAGGAAGAAAACCTTTTTCCAAGGCTGAGAAGGAAAAGAGGATGGCAAGATCAGAGACATCGGCAACGATCGATGAAATTGAAATTTCAATACAAAGAAGAGTCAAGAAACTCTCTCCGCCATCCGACTGTAGCATCTTCACCGTTCCAGAGAAGTTTCGGAAGAGCAACAGAGAGGCCTACACGCCCCGTGTTGTTGCGATCGGACCTTATCACTGTCACACTCGAAGGCTCAAGCCGATGGAAGATCACAAGCTGCGGTACTGGCAGGACTTCTTCCAGCACAACCCGAGGTACCATCTCAAGGACTACATCGAGAGAGTCAAGTCCTGGGAAAATCAGGCTCGGAACTACTATGATAAGCACATCGACCTGAGTCCCAAAAAGTTCACCGAGATGATGCTCCTTGACGGCATCTTCGTGATCCAGCTCTTCCTGATGTTTAAGAACAATGCGTTGAGGCTGCAGGGCGACCGGATCCTCGACAAGCCGCACATGCTTAATGATGTCCGCCGCGACATGGCACTGCTGGAGAACCAGATTCCATTCTTCGTCGTCCAGCGGCTGTTTTATATGGCGTTTGGAACACACCAGAAGCCCATGGAGCTGCTTGAACTAGTGTGTTTTTTCTTCAATCCGGAGATGGAGAAGTTGCCGGAGTTGGAGATGGAGTCGGACGTGAAGCACTTCGTCGACGTGATCAGGCGCTCGTTCTTGTGGTCAGCGAGGATGGCGCCAAATGAGTACCATATGGAGACGAAGTTCACCCCAAGTGCGACGGAGCTGGTGGCGGCCGGAGTGAAGCTGAGGGAAGGTAAGAGTTGACTTGTGTCATTTTGTTTTCTAAATACGAATATCTATTTTATTCTGTTTCGTTCTCTGTTTACTCCCTATTATTAACAATGCTCTCAGGTAATAGCAAGTGCTTGTTCAATGTCAAGTTCGAGAACGGAGAGCTCAAAATCCCTAAACTGGTTCTTTATGACTCGACGGAATCCAATTTTCGGAACATTATTGCCTTTGAGCAATTTTACCATTACGAGGACAGGTATCTGATCGACTACATGGCGTTCATGGATTATCTGGTTGATACCCCAGGCGATGCAAAGTTGCTGATTGACAAGAAAATCATAGGGAACTGGCTCAGCAATAAAGAAGCTGTCGCAGACCTAATCAACGCCTTCTGCAAGGAAGCTACCCTGTCAGAACCAAATTACTACTTCAACAGCCTCAGCCACAATCTCATCAAGCATTGCGAAAAGCATCATAACAGGTGGATGGCGACGTTCAAGCTTGATTACTGCAGTAGCCCGTGGACGGTCATTTCGGTTATCGCTGCAGTGGTGTTGCTTTTACTGACTATAGCACAGACTGTGTGCTCATTCCTCTCTCTCAAATAACCTTGCTTTTTGAATGGTAATTTGCCACTGTAATTCTCTAAATTTCTATTGCATGATGTGTGATTAGTGGTCACTTTCTATCAGGAGCAAGCACAACATCGATTTATATATGTCCCGGGAGAGGGGGGAGGGCTCGCTTTTCCCCATTCAATACATTTCACGAGAAGAACTGGCGAATACGAATGGTTTGTAGTGATTTAACATCTATCCTAAGGATGGTTCGCCGAATAAATGTTGCCGCAACCGACATTAGCTTGTCCGCGCTTATCAACATTTAGCAATTAATAAATTTGAGGCATATTGAGAGGGAATCAATGAATTTTTTTCGCATAGTTTTTGTTGTGAGTACGCCTACAAAAGAGGCACCTCGCCAGAGCTTTGCCGGCCATGGCGGGGAAAAAAGGAAAAAGAAGGAAGAAGAGCATGTATGACAGTATGCATGCAAGTCATACAACCTTGTTTATCAATCAAGGCAAACAAATAAGTGAACCAGTGATGGCACACTTGTTCAAGCACTTACGCCATCGAACATGTCATGCAATGAATATATTCATGGCTAGCAAGAAAATCGATATGTAATTCATGTGATGCCAAAAAATCTTTTGTGGACAATTGACAAGAGAAAACATTGTTTCAAAAGAATTTGATGAAAGGAGGATGTAACTTCATCAAGGCTATGGAATACATATAGCCATTAAAGCTAGTTTGGGTGTATCAATGGCACAACTGATTAAGCATCATAGACATTCTAAATATGATCTAAACTTTGATGAAATTTATGTCAAATCAAGATTTTAAAGAAAGTGTCAAATAGGGACATAATTTTATCAAATCAAGAATCATGTCTTGTCGTAAAGGTGAGCTCGGGTGCATTGTGGGCACAATTGATTAAGCATCACAAACGCCCTAAAGGTGAGTCAAGAATTTAATAAGATCATGTCAAATTTATTAAGCATCACGTGAATTATCAAAACTTGGAATGATTTTGAGATCATGTTAGGAAATCAGACTTTCGAAACATCCTGCAACTTTCGGATGATGGTGGAAATACTAAATCACATTTTCATTTTTTGAAAATTTACAGTGACAAAGTACTGCATATCACGATCAATTCTCAAACAGACATCGAGACCTAATTCATCTCACATAATTTTTTAAAAATTCAAGAACAAAAGCATGTCAATCAGCCAAAACAAAAACCGCAAAAACAGGACATCAATGTGAAGTCTATAAAAGCACACTCAATAACTAATTAAGTCTAGGATATTGATGGCAAGTAAATCAACATGTGAGGAGCAAGTTTCATGAGGAAATATCTACGAGTTCCTAACACATGATTTTATAAAAATCACAGAACACAGATAGGTCAATTAGGGACAAAGCTGGGCACGGTAAGACTTGAGTTCTAAGACTAATCAACACCATCTATTGATGCTAAAAGATTCTCAAATCTTCATACGTGATAAATCACACAAAATTGGCAAACAGCCAGACTTACAGAGACATAGCAGCATTTCAGGTCAAGACAAATTTCAAATTTCAAAGCTCGATTTGGGAAAAATTGAAAACAGGGTAAGTAGTGGGAAAATTGGACAAATTGGGCATCATTAGAAAGTGTAAGGTGTCTTTTACGAATTCCTAGAAGGTGGCAAATTCAATTAAGGTCTTTTCCTAGCTCAAGTGAAGGCATTCGTATAAGTGGTCAGATCAGATCAAAACAAACAGAACATAACATGCAACATTTGGGCCACCATCCTACTCAAATGATGCATGAATTTTATGATATTTTGGTATGCTCTAGGTCTAGATGTTGGGGAAAAATATGATGAAGACTTCTAATCCTAGATCAATGCTCATAAAATCATGGAAATTCGTGAACTTAAGTAGGTGAACTAACCTATTCATGATAGTATGTGACCAAAATTGCAGAACAAGTGTAGTGATTTTGGCAAGGGTTTTGGCATATCAAACAATACTCAAATGGTGCATGCTATATATTGTTTCGAAGCTTGAGACATCCTCTACGAATATCTAGAAGACATCGAAGACAATTGGACAACAATCAGGTTGTAGACAAGACAAATTGTACCAAGGACTATTTAATGAAGATTTTCCTAGTCAAATCAACTTCAAAAAGTCTGAAAACATTATATGTTATTGCCAGGGAAATTTCAAGCAACTTTCATGAGACACCAACCTATGAGTCCAAGCACAAAATTCAGCAAATAACATACACGTTCAACAATCACAACAACAACAAATCTCAAATCAGATTTCTAGAACAATGCTTAGAATTTCTAAATGCATTTGAGCTACTAAATGACTTCTGTTTGGGATCTATAATAGCTTATCGAATGTAGATCAATTGTCTAGAACACATCAACTTCAGATTTCAAGGTTTAGGACCTCGAATCTACCATAATAGAAACTAAGCCCAAAGGAGCTACGAATTTCTAGGAAATGCAAATGAATACAATCAACACATTGATCATCCATTATCCATTGTAACATCTATAATCCATGATTTCAAGCATATAAGAGCTCCTAAATTTTGAATCCTAGCCTTGGTCAACTAACTTGACATCGCTTCATCGGATTTAAGTGTTAGATTATACCTTTATAATTTTCTCAAATAGAACTTCATCAACCTTCAATTTTTTTTTTTGGTCGAAGTGAAAACGCTTTGATTGATACATAGTAGGTGGAATACAAGTAGTAGGAAATTCAACACATAAGATAAGAAGAAGTTCGTGTGGGGGATTAGTAACCCAATTACCTGGCAAGGAACCGGAATTGTGTGATTTGGCAATCCAGTTCGCGGCTCGATTGGACTCACGCGGTTCAAACTGCAAGAAGACATCCTTCATTTGGCCTAGCAGCTGTCGGCAGTCAAGGACAAAGGGCCGCGAGGCCCATGGAATTTCTGTGCGGCCCAGAATAGAATCAATGGCGGGGAGGCAGTCGCTTGATATGTAGAAAGCTGCTTCAGTTCGTGCATTTGAAACTGGTTCTGTCAGACCAGTTCGCATCTCCTTCAGCCACACGAGCGTACGCTGGATGGCTAGGGTTTCGGCCATGTGAGCCGATTGAGCTCGGATTTTCTGCACAAAACTAGCGGTACACACCCCATCAGCTCCTCTACAAATCCCGGCTATGGATCCCTTCGATCTGTTCTCCTGCCATGAACAGTCCACGTTTATCTTCCACGCGCCCGGATCTGGAGGCACCCATGAGTATCGTTACGAGGTAATCGCTGTCCTTTGTGGTCGCCACTTCTCAAATAGTTGCTGAGCTAGGCGAGCTTCACTGATTATCTTGTTTTGTTATGTTTTCCGGCCTTGAAAGATCAGGCTGTTTCGTGCTTTCCATATGTACCACAGAGTGGTCGCGAAGGTCGCCTTTTGACTTGCTGAGTTGCCGGAGAAGAAGTAGTTGCATACCCACTGATCTATTCTTGTAGTTGATGTTGGGGAGGTGTTGATTTGATCACTGAAGTTCAGCCATAGTTCCTTTGTCCACTGGCATAGGATAAATAGATGCTCGAAGGACTCAGGATGCTCGTGACAGAAAGGGCAAGTGGGCTCAGGTAAGATTTTCCTTCGGCACAGGTTGAGTCTCGTAGGAAGGCCTTCGGTACATAAGCTCCACATGAAGTGCCTGATTCTGGGATTAGTATGTAGGTGCCATATTTCCTTCCATAGTCGGTTGGGGACTTGAAAAGAAGATGATGCCTGGTTCTCTGTGTTGGTTATGGTTGCTATTCGTGGTCTGTGGTACCCATGTTTGATTTTGTAGTTCCCCGAGTGATGCCCTGTCCATATTAAGTATTTAGGTCTGGTGTTTATACTGAGTGTTGTTTGCTGGATCTCCTCTGAGATGTTACTGTCAAAAAGCTCATTGATGAGTTGATTTTTCCATGTACGCGAGTGTGGATCAATAATATCTGCAACTAGCTTCGGGTCATTTTGATTCGTCGGTCCTCCAATTTTGCCTGACATGAGCCAACGATCTTCTCTTAAGTTTATAGATTTGCCATCCCCAACCTCCCATTTTAAATCAGGTTCAAGAGCATCTCGGCCAAGTAGGAGGCTCTACCAACCCCATGATGGTCTGGTGCCCTTAGTAGCATTCCATAGGCTACCATTAGGGAAGTAGAGGCCTTTAAAAATTCTTCTCCATAAGGCCTTTGGAGTTTGATGTAGTCTCCAGGCTTGTTTCCCAGCATTGCCTTGTTAAGTTCCATTAAATCTCTAAATCCCAATCCACCTTGGTCCTTTCTCATCTTTAAAACATCCCAACTCTTCCAGTGAATACCTTTCTATACTGCATTCTTCCTCCACCAGAAATCTGAAATTTTCCTTTCAATCGCACGGAAAATGGATAGGGGTATTTTGAATATATTCATGGCATATTGGAGAAGAGCCTGAACAACCATTTTTATTAGTACTTCTTTCCTCGCCTTCGAAATTAACTGCTCCTTCCAACCCTCCAGTTTTCTGTCCACCTGTGCCATGATCCAATTGAACATCTGTTTTTTTGTTGGACCCCAATCTGATGGTATCCCTAAGTATTTTCCAGTTTTTCCTAAGATAGGAACCCTCATTACATATGCAATGTTTCTTTTTAAATCTTGTGGACAGCTTTCCCCAAAAAACACCCCAGATTTGTTAAGATTAACTGATTGGCCCGTCGCAAAGCAATAGCAATTCAGTAAGTTTGCAAGATTCTGAGCTTCTCTAAGTGTTCCATCTAGAAAGAAAATAGCATCATCCGCGAAAAATAGGTGGGAAAGAGTGGGGCAATGAGGGTTTAATTTGATACCTTTTAGGCTACCATCACTAACAACATTTTGCACCATGTGGGAGAGGACGTTGGCCAAAAGTATGAACAGATAAGGTGAGAGCGGATCGCCTTGTCGTATACCTCTCGATGGAATAAAGGTTTCCCCTACTTCACCATTGATTAAGATTCGAAATTGGGCTAAGAAGATGCAAAATCTGATCAGCTGCACCCATCTATCACTGAAACCCATCTTCTTCATGCAATCACATAGAAAGTCCCACTCTACTCTATCGTATGCTTTCTGCATATCTAGTTTCAGCACAGCCTGGAAGTTTCTTCGCCTTTTTCTAACTCGTAGCTGATGTATGACTTCTTGGACTATAAAAATGTTATCTTGTATCTGTCGATTGCTAACAAAAGCGCTTTGTTCAAGAGAAATAATAAGATGGAGCCAAGGTTTAAGTCGATTCGCCATGACTTTTGTGATAACTTTATAGCTGAAATTACATAAGCTAATGGGCCTGAATTCTGTTATGCTTTTAGGGTTTGCCACCTTGGGGATGAGTGTAATATGGGTTACGTTTAGTTCTGGATCAAAGGTTCCTTCTCTGAAAAAAGAGTTTACAAGCTGGAATATGTCTTCATGAGTGATATGCCACTGACTTTGATAGAATAGGCCACTTAAACCATTTGGTCCTGGGGCTTTAGTTGCCCCCATCTGAAAAATAGCCTGTTGCACTTCTTCCTTTGTGACTGGTCTTATGAGCGTCTCATTCATTTCCTCGGTTACCCTGCGTGGACATTGCTCTAAGACTGGCTGATAGTATCGGTGCCCCATAGATTGGTATAGATTATTGTAGTAGCTTGTGATGTGTTGTTTGATAACTCGAGGCTCACGGCTCCATACATTCTCATCAAGTTTGAGCATGTTGATTTTATTTCTTTGTCACCTCTGAATGGTTGTTGCATGGAAGAATTTCGAGTTCCGATCACCCCACTTCAGCCAATTAATTTTGGATCTAATGCCCCAATACAGTTCTTCTTGGCGCCATAATGTGCCAATTTTCTCAGTTAAATTATAGTATTCCTCTCCCATATTTGTCTGGTCTACCCTGTTCATTATCTGGATAAGCTGGTTTCTGAGCTGATCAATCTGTTTGGATGCATTTTTAAAAGATCTCCTGCTCCAATTTCTCAAATCTTGAGTTACTTGCTTTACTTTCCTTACCAGGTTTTGATGCTGCCCGTTCACTGCCTTCCAAGCCTGATCTACTACAGCTGCACACTCAGGATGATCTACCCAGTAAGGCTCAAATCTGAACAATTTTTGTCTTTTATGTACAACTGAATTTAAACAAAGCATTAGAGGACCATGATCAGAACCTATGGCTGGATATACAAAAGCTTCAGCATTAGGAAATAGGAGCCTCCATTCTAGGTTGCAAAATGCTCAATCAAGCCTCTTCTTGACTAATTCCTCGCCTTCCCTGTTATTTGTCCACGTAAATGCACACCCCTTACTTTCAATGTCTATTAACGAGCATGAATCAACAAACTCTCGAAACGCTGTCATTCGGAACCTTTCCACTGATCTTCGACCCACCTTCTCCCAATGGTATAATACCTCATCGAAATCTCCTATACATAGCCAAGGTTGTGAGGTGTTTCCATTTCTTGCTCGAAGATAGTTCCAAAGAGAGATTCTTTCTTGGAAATTTTTTGACGCGTGCAGCATCGAAATCTTCATTTTAATTCCATTTCCAGCATCTGTGCATGAAACTTCGATCATCTCTTGGCAACTATACTCAATAGAGATTTGCACCGACTCATCCCATAAGAGTACTAGTCCTCCCGCAATGCCGATAGGATTAATAACAAACATAGAAGTAAATCTTAGTCTTTTTTTGATATTTTCCACCACCAGGTATTGATTCTTTGTCTCCATAAGAAAAACCAGATTAGGTCTCTCACGAGCCACTAAGGCTCATAGGTGTTGGACTGTCAAGGGAGAGCCTAGACCTTGATAGTTCCAACTTAAAACTTTCATGGCTCCTTTGGTGGCTTGTTAGGGCTAGCCACCAAAGCCCCTACAGATTCACCTTCCCATACTTGAATTGGTAGGCCACCAAATCTGGAAGGACTTCTCAAGGATTGCCTTCACAAGCTATCGGGAGTTAGGGGATGATTGTCGAACCGCTAATTTGTGATCAAAACCTTGACGGACCTTACTGATGTGAGTGCCGGTCTTTGGCCCCAATCGAAAGAAGATAGGGATATGCGGCTATGGTGGCTCTTCGGCAGTTGGACAAAGGCGACAGGAACAAAGGGGGAGCAGTGATGCTCAAAGATGGTGGTGCATCATTAGAGGAGGCACTGGCGAGCAGTGACGGGTGCGGCGAATGGTGGAGGTCAAAGTGGGGTGTGCGCGAGGGGGAGAGAGAAAGAGATTCAAGTGAAAGCGAGAAAATTTCTGCAAAAATGGCCTCCTTCTCTGATTTTGGAGGGAAAAGTTGTTATATAGTCTAAATGCAACATGAAATCCTAGCCCTTGGATTAATCTAAAAGCTAGGGATTGATCTCCCTAATCTAACAAATTTGATTAACCCCTAATTATGCATATCTTAATTTGAACAGTCATGATGCATCTTCAATGGACAGTGACAATTGATTTTCAGGCTAAATTTGAAATTATGGACTAATTGGGGGGTATTTTCGTAGTTTCGCAAATCTAGGGGTAATTGCGTAAATTTGAAAATTGAAGGTAAGGATATGTTGGCCACAAGGCGAGCCATCTCATGGTGGTTGCTAGCTGCTGTGGCCCGGTCAAGAAATGGTTGAACCGGCCATTCCCGCCAGTGATCAATTAGACCAGTGAACCGGTCCGAACCGGTTTGAGTGATTCAATTAGTTATCTCTTTTTTTTTTTCTATTTTTTGTGCAATTTAGTCATTTAAAAAGAATCTTTGCTCAATTAAAGGTCGAAATGGGTAAATTTTCATAATTGCTTATCTTGAAATGCAAAATAGTTAAAATTGAGTCAGTTAAAATAACAATGCATTGATTGGTTCAATTGCCTTTATTTGAGATGGCTTATCCATTCAAATGACACTAGAACAAGGGTATGACCTTTGCGTCAAAGATAAATCGAGGACCAATGTCAAAATTGGACCTCAATCTATCAAATTAAACCTTATTCTAGAATAGGTCAATTTGAATTGCACTAATTGGAGCTCATTAGCTTAGATTTATTAAGTTTAAGTAAGCTAAATCCATCAAATTGGTAAGTTCTTGAGTGAATTTGCCAAAATTGACCTTGGATTTGGATGTACTTCAAGAGTATGAGTAGAATAGAAGTATCAATATGCAAACCATGAAGAATTAATTTAAACCCTAATTATGGCTAAAAAATGGCCATTTGCACGCCTACATACCAAATTCCAAAACTAGCCAAACGACTGAATAAGTAATAATTTCTAGATCAAATATTGCAAAAGTAACTAGGCTAAAATATGAACAAAAATAAAAGTAATTTTCTTTTTGGTTGATTTTGAACCTAAAACTGAAAAACTCGTAAAATGAGGTTCTTAATCAATTTTTGCAAAATTTTCAATTGTTAAGTCAAAATGAAGCTAAAACAAAGCGATTTGTGGATTTCTATATTTTCCAATTTTCTTAGTCACAAGTTTGATCAAAAGTTAATCATTTAGTTGATTTTTTTCAAAAGGGTTGATTTTATGATCAAATTTTTGAATTTTTCTAGAAGTAATGTGGCCAAAGTGATATTAAGCTAAAAGAAATATTTTTATACAAAAAAGCCAAATTTTGATCCGGGTTGGCTTTTTGAGATTTCAATAGTGTTGAATAAGAAATCACCTACAAATGATTGGCCAAAAGAAAGAAATAAGAAATTACACCTTTTCTTCGAGGAACGGGCTTTGGTATGTCCAGGAACCTAATCTCTGTTTTTCTAACCTTTATCTCCATTTCGGCTAAAAATTAGGTGTCAATAGGAATTACAATAAAAATGAATAGGGAATTACCTATAAATCATAGGCCAAAAATAAATGAGAAACAACACTTTATTCAAGAAATGGGCTCCATCATGATTGGAAAGCCTAATCTCAATTTGTTGCCTTTAATGACGTGTCGACTAAAAATCAGGTATCAACAGGGTAACTCTTGGCTGACTGTCATGTTTTTGCATACACGCCCTATTTCAAGCTCACTGAATTGGGCTATCATTGCTTGGTTCGTGCGAGTTTTGACCTCGCTATGTTGTGCTTTGTTGCTGTTAGGTCCCTGTTTATCCTTTGCTGTCCGTCTTAATCCTCACCGAATGTCCCAGTTGAGCTGATGCTCGTTCCTCCACGGATGCACGCCATGTGCTCAATGGAATGCTTAAGCTATGCATGGCATGTTCGTGTCCTTTGTTTATGGCCGAGGCTTGCTTCATTTTGTTCATGCCGGCATTGAAGTCGAGTCTCGCTTATTCACTATATGCTTATTTTAGCGTGAGTCTGAGTCTCGGGTGGGCTTATAATTACCTTTTAAGCCGACACCCTCTGTGTGTTCGATGAAATGTCTGACTAGAATGAGTATGTTCGTTATTAGTCCTTCACCCACTTTTGGTGTTCATGGTTTGTCAAATGTGTTTTAATAGATCCCCTCCCTGTCCTTCACTTTGTATGTACAAGTTTGGTCTTTTTTTCTTTTTTGGTGCATCCTATTTCCGCAAATGACCGATCCTTGGCCGGTAAGGAGGAAAGGTGGTGGTGGCCGTAGCCGTGCCCGGTAGCTAGACATGGCTTGTCTTGATGCTTGAGTATTTTTAAAACCAAACTTAGGTTTCCTGTAGGGCACGAATCAGCAAGCATTCTCGCTTTATGGGGAGAAGGAAGCCAGCACTTGTGCTGGAAATGCTTCTGTGAAATGGGAGTAGGAACAAAGAAAAGAAAACTGAAGGGAAGGAGTAATTTAGCACGGGTTTTCGGCCTAACTCCGTTGGGCTTAGGAAATTTGGGCTCAATTCTGGTTATAATGAGGCTATTTTACGTTCTTGGGCTGATCAGATTGCTCAAGTGGGCACCGATTTTGTGGATGAATTGGGCTTAAATTCATTGAGCCCATTTATTTCTTTGTCTTTGGGTCCTCGGCCCGAACTCTGAAGAGTAGCAGCAGCCTATTGGACTGGGCTTAAAGGCCCAGCCTGAGTCCCAATTTCAGACTAAAAAATTATTGAAAATATTTTTTAAAAATAATATTTAAAAAAGTAAAAAAGATAAAAAAAATAATTTATATTTTCCAAAAATCAGAAAAAAGGTTAGAAAATAGTTTTAGAGTAGCTTTCTTTTAAAAATACATAAAAAAATCCCTCAAAAAACTCAAACTCCAAGGTTTAAACAAGATTAGATACCAAAATGGTATTAGGTGATTAATTGGTGTAATCGAGTTATTGATCCTAATTTCTCTGGTTGCTAGTAAAATATTTTTTTCAATATTTTACATGGATTTTCAATCGACTCACCCCAAATCAATCAGTGGCAACTTCTAAACGGATTTGATTTGTAGGTAAAAAACGTAAAATATTAGTCATAAATTGGTGGGCGTGGGAGAGTCTGAGTTAAGTCTAGCACTTAGTTAGCCATTAGCCTCCGCGCCCACATGTTGGGCTCTAGGAGCTTGCAACATCACTTCTTTTAAAAATTGACTTATACACAATACTAAGTGCAAAAATAGATGGATCAATCCCAAGAGTTGCCCAGATGAGATGGTAAATGTTAGAAGCCACGTCCATTTCACCGTTTATGGTTAAACTAAAGCCATCCACATGATTCATGAATAGAATTAATGTGTGATTCTTACAACTATTAAAGGTAGAGATAGTGATCACTTGGAGAGTCACTTCCTTGAAAAATTGACCTATAAACACAAAACAATAAGAGTAAACATAGATGGGCCAATCCCGAGAGTTGCCCAGATGAGATGGTAGATGTTCGAATTCATGTCCATTTCACCATTTATGGTCAAATTGAAGCCATCCAAATGATTCATGAGCAGAATTTGTAAATGCTAGTACGAGCACCTAGAGGGGGGTGAATAGGTGCAAAAACAAATTTTGTAGAGTATAGTATAAAACTTTACTTTTAACCTGAGTTTGTTTAACAGTAGACTTTGAAAAGGAAATGAGACTCTAACAATTAAATAAAGTTACGAGCAAAGTAAATGAGTTTAGGGAAGAGAAAAAGAACACAAGGTTTATAGTGGTTCGGCTTAATCCAAGCCTACGTCCACTCTCCCGCACTGACAGCCCACTGGTTGGATTTCACTATAAATCAAAAGAGTCGTTATAGTATCACGTTCTTGATTCCACAGTGTAGAGACTTTGCTACAATTCCTCAAGGCCTCACAAATGTATAAACTTTCTTTTGAGTACAAGTTTACGCTCAACAATTGAATTAGCAAAGAACAAGAAGCTTCAGACTTTGGAATTTCTCTATCGCACACACACTTGAATAACTAGAGCGTCTTCCTTATATACTCCTCCATGCCTTCATAACCATTGGCACCTTCCAAAGGAGTTCTTCCAATCTACCCGTTGGATAGAACCAATTAGGGAGATCTCGAGTAATTTAAGGAATATGAAGATAGCCCACCAATCCTACTCGCTCGTACAATCAGGATCTCGGTTTCCATAAGTAGAACATTCCAAGTATGCTTCGCTATTCAACGGATCCAAATTACCCGAATTAATTTCAAGACGAATAATAGATTTTGAGATGATATCTCCAGCCGTGAGATATTCTTTAGCCGTTCGAATCAAATCCTTAAAGAAATACTCAATTATGGATAAGTCTTCTTCGACGGTCTAGAAACTGTCAATGAGGGTAGACTTTAAATCTTGAATCGGTCCGGCGATCTTCAGATTTTGACGAAAGAGTCTACAAGTCTTTAGACTAGACTGATGGAAACATTTTTGTCGGCTTCAAAACAAATAATGAAGTTTTCTCCAACAATCCCCCCTTTTTGATGGTGACAAAAATTTCATGCAGATTTGGGTATTTTTGACCGCAAGACAATACTCAAGCAAACAAGGATATCTCACAAAGATAAATGGATTAGTAAAGATAGTATTGAATATGCATCCACAGGAGATGAGTTAGTCGTGTAAAAACAACTATCTTTGCCATGAATACCAACAACGCTTAAGATACTACAAGCATTAAACAATCAAACAATCCATGCCAAAAACATAGTCCAAACCAAAGGGTCACAACCAAACAAAAGTAAAGTCAAATAAGAGTCAAATCAAACAAGAGTCAAATCTCAAATCTGCTTCAACTTCTCTCCCTTTTTGTCAGCATTAAAATGGTAGAGACGAAAAGAGAATTGAATAAAATTAAGATTGTTTTGGAATGTGAATAAGCTGGAAATCTCCCATCGACTTGACAGTCTCCCCTAGCTTTTTCAAGTCCTCCTTCAGTTGAGCTATTTTCTCACCCTTGGCAGTTGCTTGAACTTGAAGAGTAAGGGCCTGAATTTGATTGTGCAAAGAAACTGAAGAGGCTTGAGTGGCATTCTGCATATTCTGAACTTCGCATCCCAGGGCATAAATCTAGCCTCGCATCTCCATAAGAACATCAAGCAATCTTCGAAAGTCTATCGAGTTGTCAGTTTGAGTGCTTGCTTCAGCTTGATCAGTTTGAGGAGTATTGGCAGATGATGGTATTTCAGCATGAGCACCCATATTTGGAGATGAAACCTCAGGACCTTCCTCAGGAAATTAAGAGGCATATACATCTTCTGGATTAGCAGAAGAACGACTAACATCTTCACTAGTAAAAGCAAGTGAAGAAGTACCTCTTTTCTCAGTAGCTCCCCCTGTTTTAGTGCCTTCAGGTGGAGAGAAGTACTCTTCATGCTTTGTCTCTTCTTGTTCTCCTCTTCCCTCTTCTTCTGTAGTTCTTTCTTCCTATGCTTATTTTCTCATCGATTCCCTCTCTTCACTCCTTTGCTTTGTGTCTTCTTTGTCTTGATCCTCTCTCTCCTCTGTCTCTGGAACAAAACGCTGTAAGTTTCTTAATGCAAGAGCAGAAATGGTGACATCTTCCTCATCTTCTTCATCCTGCAAGATGAGTGCTCTTCTTTTCTTGGATGAAGCTGTCATGGGCTCCTTCCCATTCCGTTTTGTAGCCATAGAGACTTGGTGAGTCTTGACAGGGGTTTTCTCCTTAAATCGCTCCAAAGCCTTGTCCAGCTCCTTCAGACGCATTTTAGAAACCATCTTCAGTCCCACCACCATTTGATCATAGGTTCGAACACACATAATCTTGGGAGGCTGAATATTCAAATATCTGAATAACTTAGTAATAACTGCTGAATAAGGAAGTTGGCCTTTGTCCTTTACCATCAATCTATACATGTGAAACATGATAGTGTGTGGTAGAGAGAACTTTTTGCCAGTATTAATAGCATACATCAGCTTTGCTTCTGAGTTGGAGACGTCAGTCTTTGAAGTCGATTTGGGTCTAAGACAATTAATCACAATCTTGTGAAGTAAGATATTTGAGGCATTCATCCTCAAGTACGAAATTCGACCTTCTGCCATTCCATCTCGAACAAGCTCCACGGTTGCACAACCAATAGACACACTAATTGATTGGAACACCCCTCTCTCTACTCAATTACATCAGCTAGAGTGTCCATATTAACTAGATAGTCCTAGTCTCTAACACTGAAAGAGAATTTATTCGCATGCAAAAAGCTTCGATTGGAATAGAAATACGCAGTAAGTTCTGGATGAGCCACTATTGTTTCAGAACAAAATTGTTCAAGTTGAAGTAAAGTGAATTTCTCTCGCAACTTCACGTTCAGAGAGTCGAGAAAATTAAAGTCCACACTCCTTGGGTTCATCACCCCTCGCTTCAACAACTTAGAGTAAAGTCGCTTGTGTTCCTCAAAACGAAACAGATATGTCCTTTTGCTTCGAATATTCACAGCAACACCAAATCTAGGCTTAAAATGAGTGAACATCTTTTCATCATCATTTCCATCAGGTTGAGTATGTCCTCCAACATGTGGATCACTAGGGATATTCGCAAAGGCTCTTTCTGCCGAGCCCGCAGGAGCAATTCCCAAACGTTCCATTCTTCGCAAAAAGTGGGTTTCATTTTGGTACCCCTTTTCTTTCAAAAATTCATCAATAAAGTTCAATGCAGAGCCTCCATCCTTTAAGGCGAGTAGAGTTTGAAGGTAAAAGCGGGCTTAAGGGTTCTTATAGGTTCTGCATCCTCAATAATTTCTTCCTCCACTTGTTGTTGCTGAACATCCTGTGGTCTAGCCTGAGGAGAATGACGCGGTTGAGAATGTTATGGACTCTGCTGTTGCCTTGGAGATTCTTCTTCCTCAGTCAGATCAAAGTGTGTAGGACCCTCACGCATATGCTGTGGTTCCCTGCTTGCAATCCTTGAGGATTTTCTTTGAGAAGCCATTGTCACAGTCTTTGAGAGATTTCAAATTTGATTCGCGAGAAAGATGAAAACTTTGAGGATTAAATTAGAGAGTAAAAGTAAGAAAGTGATGTTTTGTGCTTCTAGGGTTTGTGAAGAAGATGATCAGTATATAAGGCAATCGAAATGAGGTATACGGATCATCATAAAAGGAAAAAATAGAAAATGCCTTTTAAAAATAACTGCTTTTTGAAAATAGATAACCTGTCATTTCAAAAGATAGCTTCGTTTTTGAAAAGGAATGATTGCAATAATTACGAAAACTGGGGAATATAACATTAATCAATTACAGATTAATAGACAAACGTACCTTTTCGAGTTTTTATCCGAAAGATAAATTTCTAAAATAGAAATAACTTATAGTCGTGATTCTTGATCTTCGAGTCGAGCATTTTTAGACTTTTTATCCCCGAGTCGAACTTCTTCAGACTTTAAGATATTAAGTCTGGATCGAATAGACTCAAATTGACTTTTCGCCAATGGTTTTGTAAAAATATCCGCCAACTGATTCTTTGAGTCTATGAATTGAATCAAGACTTCTCCATTATGAACATGGTCTCTAATAAAATGATGTCGAATCTCTATATGCTTTGCTCTTGAATGAAGAATTGGATTCTTGGTGAGATTAATCGCTCTGGTGTTGTCACATTTGATCTCAGTGCATGAGTCTTCGATTCCAAAGTCTCTTAGCTGTTGTTTTATCCACAGAATTTGAGAACAACAACTTCCAAGAGTTACATACTCAGCCTCTGCCGTTGAGAGAGCTACGGTACTTTGCTTCCTTGAAAACCAAGTTCCGTCTTGTTACTAAGTAATTAACAAGTGCCCGAGGTGCTCTTTCTATCAACCCCGCATCCCGCTAGGTCCGCGTCTCGAGTATCCAAGGAGAGTAAAGTGTCCTTCTTTAGGATACCAGAGACCCAAATTAGAGGTTGTTGCAACGTATTTGATGATGTGTTTCGCAGCACTTAGATGAGATTCTTTGAGATCTGATTGAAATCTGGCACAAATGCAAACACTAAACAAAATGCCAGGTCTAGAGGCAATAAGATAAAGAAGTGAACCAATGATAATCCTGTATATTTTTTGGTCAACTTTCTTTCCTCCTTCATCTTTGTCCAGCTTCTAAGAACTTGACATTAGTATATCAATCTTTTTTGCAATTGTCCAAACCGAACTTTTTAACAAGTTCTTTAGCATATTTTTCTTGGTGAGTGAAAGTTCATTCCTTCAATTGTTTTACTTGAAGTTCGAGAAAGAAGGATAATTCACCCATTATGCTCATCTCAAATTCATCTTGCATAGACTTAGAGAATTTATTGCACAGATTTTCGTTAGGTGGTCCAAAAATAATATCATCAACATAGATTTGAACAAGTAAAAGTTTTTTACTTTCTCTTTTGTTAAACAAGGTAGTGTCTACTTTACCTTTAACAAATCCATTTTGGATTAAAAACTTACTTAACTTTGTCGTACCAAGCTCGAGGTGCTTGCTTTAAACCATATAATGCCTTTTCAGTTTGAATACGAGTCCGGTTTCCTTGGGTCTTCAAAACCGGGAGGTTGTTCCACATAGACTTCCTCTTGGATAAATCCATTTAGGAAAGCACTTTTGACGTCCATTTGGAATAACCTGAAATTCTTATAACAAGCAAAAGCAAGCAATAATCTAATTGCTTCTAACCTTGCTTCTGGTGCGAAAGTCTCATCATAGTCTATCCTTTCTTCTTGTGTATATCCTTTGGCCACGAGTTTTGCTTTGTTCCTTATAAATTTTCCTTTTTCATCCATCTTGTTCCTGAAAACCCATTTAGCTCTAATAACAGATTTACCTTTTGGTTTAGGAGTCAATTCCTAGACATCATTAATACTGAATTGCTTGAGTTCTTCTTGCATAGCTTCAATCCAGCTTTCATCAGTTAAAGCTTCTTCTATGCTCTTGGGTTCTATTTCAAAAATAAGAGCCACAAACACTAGACTCTTCATGCCTTTTGGATCTTGTACGAATCCCTTCACTAATGTCGCCAATAATGAGTTCTTTGAAATGACTAGACTTGTGCTTCTAGTTGCTAGTTGGTTTGATAGACTGCTGGTCTTTTTCTTCATTTGATTCTTCAATGATCGTTCATTAATGACCTTCTGAAGTCTGAGCTGCTTTTGGGGATTTAGACTTTGTAGAGTCTGGAGCAGATACAGATTCTTTAGGTTGAGTCTGGATCGATTGATTTTGTATAAGGTCTTGAAATTTGAAATTCATTGATTCCTCCACAGACTGAGTCTTTTTGTTATAAACTTTATAAGCTTTGCTGGTGGTTGAATATCCAAGGAAGATGTATTCATCTGATTTTTCTTCAAACTTACCAATTCAATCATTTGCATTTTTCAATATAAAACATTTGCATCCAAACACATGAAAGTAGGAAGTAATTGGTTTCTTTCCTTTGAACAACTCATAGGGAGTTTTCTCCAGAATAGGCCTTAAGAAGACTATTAATAATATAACATGCTGTAGAAATTGCTTCAACCCAAAAACGAGAAGAAATGTTGTTTTCAATTAAAAGTGTTCTAGCAATTTCTTGCAACGATCTATTCTTCCTTTCCACAACTCCTTTATGTTCTGGAGTGTATGGAAAGGAGAACACATGCTGAAAACCAGATTCATCACAGAATTTAGCAAAATCTTGATTTTCAAACTAACCTCATTGGTCTGTCCGTATACTTGAAATAACATACCCTTTCTCATTATGTACTTTCTTAGCAAACTTTATGATATAAGAAAAAGTTTCAGACTTACTTGCCAAGAAATATACCCAAGTGAATTGTGAATAATCATCCACTATTACTAGGCAATATTTCTTTCCACCAATGCTTTAAGTCCTAGTTGATCCGAAAAGATCCATATATAGGAGCTGCAATACACGATTAGTGGAAACTTGATTTATTGGTTTGAAGGAATTTTTAACCTGTTTTCCCAACACGCATGGTGTGCATAGATCATATTTTTGGTATGTCAGGTTGGGTAGTCCACGAACAAGTTTCTTTGTAGAGAGCTTGGCTATTTGCTTCATGTTGATATGGCCAAGTTTTCTATGCCAGAGATTAGCTTCCTCTTGAATTGAAATTAGGCATTGGGATTTTTCTGGTTTGATGTCCAAAAGATAAATGTTCCCATGTCTTCACCCTGTGAAAGTTTGAGAGGAGTCTTTACTGGTTCCTGAACATATTTCTTCTTGAAAGTTGATTTTGAAACATGTGTTGCACAGTTGGCTGATACTCAGCAAGTTGTAGTTGAGTCATTCCACTATGGAAACGTTACTGATTGTGAGACTTTCAATTTTACGGTTCCACATTCGACAATCTGCCTTTGCAATTTCCATCAAAAGAAACTTTTCCACCATTAACTTGCATAAGATTTATGAAACAACTTGAGTCTCCTATCATATGTCTTGAGCATCCACTATCCAAGTACCATTTAACCTTCTTTTTTTTATAGTGACCTACATTTAAAAAAGAAACTCAAGCTTTCTTTGGTACCCATACTTTCTTTTGTCCAATGGAGTTAGTGCAATATACGGTCTTTGCCCAAACCTTCTTAACAGGTTTCCAAACCATAGGACATTATTTCTCAAAATGTTCTGAGTTGTTGCACTTAGAACATTTAAGAGCACTACGGCCTACAGGTTTTATAAAAACCTTTTGAAAATGATTTCTCTTAAAATCTTTTGTAGATTTTTGTTTGATTCTTTCCTTTACTTTTGGAAAATCAATTAGAGGGATGGTTTCAGCAGTCATTCGAAGCCTGATTTGTTAAAGTAAGGTCTTTGCGTTGAAAGAATCTTTTCTAATTTCTCGATCCTATAGAAAACCTTTTTGAAATACTTGAAATATCATTTTTCAAAAGTGCATTTTCTTTTTGAAAGAGAGTTTGCATTTTCTTTTAAAGTAATAACACTTTTATCTAAATTTTGGAAAATTTCTTTCCAAACAATCTCCTGTTGCTTCAGTGCAGAATTTTCCCTTTTTAGTTTGGAAATCCTCTTGAGAGAGGTTTTGAGACTAAGACACAATTCATCAATATATTTAGAGACTTTAGTAGGAATTTTTAAATTATTTACCTCGATTTCACTGTCTTAGTCTAAGTCCGTTTGTAGTCTGAATCTGATTTTGATTGTGCCATTAGACAAATATTAGCATAATCATCATCACTCTCTTCACATTCGGTATCACTCCAAGTTTTTGCTTTGAGAGCCTTTTTGTATTTCTCAGCTTTTCCTTTCTTTTTCTTGAGAAAGGGGACGGTTGATACGATGTGTCCCTTTTTCTTGCATTCAAAACAAATGACATCTTTATTGGATTCATCGTCCTCTGCTGATTTATTTTGAAACTTTTGAGAGCTTTGTTTCTTCCAATTAAATCTTCTTCCCTTTTTGTTCAGTTTTCTGAATCTTCTTATCATGAGAGCAAGCTCTTCATCGTCCATATCGTCTTCAGAATCTGTAACATTAGCATCATCATTAGATTTTAATGCAATAGATTCTTTACCTTTGAGATCTTCATCTTCATTGATTTGCTCCACTTCATAGGACTGAAGAGTGCCAACCAATTCGTCAACGGAGAGTGGCATGATCCTTTGTGTCTCCCTTATTGAGGTCTTTACGTGATTCCAATCTTTGGAAAGTTCACGCAGTAATATGTTAACCTTCATGGGTCCAGAGATTGGTTGACCTTGATACTCAAGACCATTTACGATTTCTGTAAAACGACTAAACATGTCAGTGATAGATTCTCCTAGTTTTATCTGAATGCTTCATATTGACCGAGCATAATATTGATTCTGGTTTATTTCACTCGATTGGTTCCTTCACAGGTGATGTGCAGTCTATCCTAGACTTCTTTAGCTATTTCACAAGAAGATATTCTGTTATATTCAGTAGGAGATAATGCACAATATAAGGAATAAATTGCTTTTAATTGCTTTTGCATCAAAAGCTTATCTTTTGGTTATCTCTTCTTGAGTCATCTCGCTGGACTCAACAGTTTCTTTTCCCCTTTCTGAGACTGTTGTAGTTTTAGGAATGATTCCTTTGTCTACCACATCCAATTCAAGAGGATATTTTTGTTCGAGAAAACTTCTTTGAGTGTTTTGAAGTTAACAAAACGTTTCCATCAGTCTAGTCTGAAGACTTGCAGACTCTTCCATCAAAGTCTAAAGACCTCCGGATTGCCAGACTCAAGACTCAAAGTTTATCCTCATTGACAGTTTCTAGATTGTCGAAGAAGGCTTATCCAGAACTGAATGTTTTGTTAAGGATTTAATTCTATTGGCTGAAGAAGATCTCTTGGCTGGATACAGCATGTCGGAATCAATCATTCTAATTAAGATTGATTCAGGGATTGTGGATCCGTTGATTGGCAAAGTATACTTGGAAGATTCTACTTATGGAAACCTAGATCTTGATTGTATGGGCGAGCAGGATTGGTGGACTATCGTCATATTCCTTAAATAACTCGAAATCTTCCTAATTGATTCTGTCCAACAGGTAGATTGGAAGATGTGGCATCCCAAAAATTCAAGACAAGCTCTAAGGTGTATTAAAGCCCATAATTAGGTAATAAAGTTACCTATGGTTTATGCTTTAGCCATTAGTCTCCTCTTAAGACTAAGTGATATGTGCTTGTGTTCATGAAATTTTGAAATTAGTATTATAGGATAAATTAATGAGAATAATCTATTATTGGCTATGCACCTCATAGACTAAATTTCCCATAAATAAAATGTTACAAGATTTTTGGCCATGTGAAATTTAAAACTTGGAGCCAAGGAGGGGCTGTCGACCGGCCCATTTGCTGGCCCAAAGCCTAGCCGAGAATAAGGCCCATTTTTGCATGAAGAGGGCCATGTGTCCCTCCCAAATTTCCAAGTGTAGATCATGCATTGGCTTGTGGAGAGGCACATCATCATTGCTAATGATTGTGGCTTAGGGGAAATAAAAGGGGGAGAGAGAGTGGCCGGTTGAGGGCTACCGTCCAAGTGAGAGAGAGAGAGAGAGAGTGAGTTGCGAGAGAGAGGAACCAAGAGGGAGGAGAGGAAGGAGCTCGCCGTTCGTCCACCTGCATGCCGTCTGTCCGTCCGTCGCTGGTGTGCCGTCCGTGTGCTGTTGTCCGCTTGATCTTAGAGGCAAGTTAGGATCGATTTCTACTCTTGCATGTGTGTCTTGAATGTGTGATTTGTTGGTGGTAGATCTCGGATGTTTAGGGTAGACAAACCGAAGCTAGACTGTGACTTATTCTTGGAAAAGCTTGCTCATTTCATGTATACCGCCCGACCCAGAAACTTGTGGAGGCTTGCATGCATGTTTCGAGTGGGATTTTGACTTTGATTCATTCATGAAATTTGTAGACACACCTCAAAATACAACATACTAAAATTTGGGACAAAATGGTTGAGATTTAAGGGGCAAAACCCTCTTCCTACGAAGACACTAGATCTGGAACTGCTTTACTGACTTTTTGCTAGTTTTGTGGGTTGCATGTCAATTTTTACCGAGAATTTCTCTTTGAATTCTTCATTAAACTTGTAGATAACATCCTAAAGACTAACATACTCAAATTTGAAGTAAAATGAGCAAGTGTAGCCTAGTGAATCGACTTACTCTTGAAGACGGTAAATCTGGAAACACGGTACTGGACACCCGAGACTTCTTGGACCCATATGGTGACTATTCTTTGAAAATTTCACTTAGATACATTAATGAAAGTTATAGGGGACCTATTGAAACAAAACATATCCAAATTTAAGAGGAAACGAAGAAGAATAAGTGGGTGAAAACTTGATATTTCGGAGATAGCTATACTGGACGTTTCGGTGCTAGAATCAGGAGCTTCGGACGTCTATATAAAATTATCTAGAACGAATCTGGCCTATATGTCTTCATAAAAAATATACTTTAGTGTCTTAACTATAACCTGGTAAAATTTCATAATTTTCGGAGGTCATTCGGGTATTTTAATCGAATTATTTCAAAAACTGCGCAATCTGTATCTATCCGAAATTGCATGCTGTATTTGTGTGAGTTATATCTTCTTGTGTGGAACTCTTTTGGGCATGTGTTCTTTATGAAATTGTTAACTTATTATCTTGTCTATCACATTTCTTGATTTCATGATTTTTGAGAATCATATGGATATTTAATCTAAATGTTTTCTAAAATGGTACAAGCTGGAATTTTGTAAACTTCAAAAAGGCATGAAATATGGACTATTCTAAATTGCATGGACTCCATGAATTGTATTATTATGAGATTGTGTCTTGCTGCATGTATGATGATGATTGGAGATGCATGTATGAATTCAAAGGATGAAAATGATCTTGATTGCCATCACATCACATGCCATGTTAAAATTGAACTATAATTGAAGATGTGAATTGAGATAAATGAGAAGGCCGTCGGAGGTGTGAGCCGACGATGCCCCGGGAGTGTCGGGATGCCTGGGTAGAAGGGTACGGCCGGTTGCCCGGTGGCCTTGAATGGCCAGATGCCGGAGGGTCCTCGGGAATATCGAGATGCCCGGAGAGTGGGGGAGCCGGAAGCTCGGCAAGTATTGTGCCAAGGGATGCCTCGCGATGCCAGTTGGGGTGCGAGATGCCTGGCTAGAAGGGTACGGCCGGTTGCCCGGTGGCCTTAAATGGCTGAATGCCGGAGGGTCCTCATGATGCTAGTTGGGGTACGAGATGCCCAGAATGTGGGGGTGCCGGATGCCTGGTTGTATCTTGGATACACATGGGATGCAAACATTGGTCCCGGGAAAGAGAAATGTGGCGGTCCAAAATGAAATGATGAAATTGAGAAATTGAAATTGAATTATGCATGATGATATGTGCATGGATGCATGGTAATGATGATGGTACATGTGATAAGATGATGATATGTGCATGGATGGATGGTAATGATGATGGTACATGTGATATGATGATGAGATGTGCATGGATGCATGGTAATGATGATGGTACATGTGATATGATGATGATATGTGCATGGATGCATGGTAATGATGATGGTACATGTGATATGATGATGATATGTGCATGGATGCATGGTAATGATGATGGTACATGCGATATGATGATGAGATGTGCATGGATGCATGGTAATGATGATGGTACATGTGACATGATGATGGTAAGAGTATGATATGATGGTGATAGCTATATGATGATGTATGTACATGAGGTATGATGACATGTGCATGATATCAAGGTAAATTGTGCATGGATGCTTTAATGACATGTGATGCTATGATTGTGATGATTGTGTGGCATGATGCATTGAGTGGTTTATTGGTCCTTTACCTGCTGAGTGGTTGTACTCACCCCTTCGGGGACCAACATTTCATATTAGCAGGATACCGCTCCCTGCTGTCACACGGGGCGTCTTTTACGGCCTTCCTTCGGATGTAGAGGTCGAGTGTGTGGAGATCGACTGTCCCACCATTCCTGGTCTGACATTTATTCGAGTTCGCGCCTTAGTGATGTACGACGTGGGCCTGGCTGAGGGCCCTGTCATTTAGGAGTTCATATCCGTTCATATTCGTTGGAACAGAGTGATGCGTGGGATGTTGCCGCCGCCACTGCCTGATGCACCGGGATGGGTGTTAGGGTCCGTGCGTGAGAAGTAGGAGCTGCAACTTTTTGGGATGAAAGCCGGCACTAGTTGACGGGGGATCTTGCACGATAGACATAGTGGGTCGAGTGTTTCTTTTTGGGGTTATGGCCGAGTGTAGCTACAAGTCTTGGCCTTTCTTTTGATGTACCGACCCAAGGAAACCCGTCATGGAAATATGTAAATAAAAGTGTCGTGGCTTTATCTTTTCTTATGATGTTTAGTGGTGTGCAATTGTATCATGGTTGTTGGAGGGAGAGATGACAATATTATATTTTGCTTCCGCTAATGAGTCGTGCTGGGACCGTTTTCAAAAAAAAAAAATGTCTATGATCTACGACACGTCTTCTAAAAGATGTAACTAGTATTCCATTAGGTGTAGCATTAGGTGCCTGTGGCGACCTAACGTGGTTCGGGGTGCCACAGAAGAACTCCTTTGGTAAGTGTCAATGGGTGTGATGGTATGAAGGAGTATATAAGGAAGACGTTTCCGTTGTTCGAGGCAGTGCGTGACAAAAGAATTCCAAAGTCTGAAGCTCATTGTTTTTAGTCAATTCATTTGTTGAGCGAAATCTTGTACTCAAAAGAGAGTTAATATCTTTGTGAGACCTTGAGGAAGTGTAGCAGAGTCTCTACACTGTGAAATCAAGGAAGAGCCATACTGTAACAACTCTTTTGATTCATAGTGAAATCCAGCCGGTGGGTTGTCAGTGCGGAAGAGTGGACGTAGGCTTGGATTAAGCTGAACCACTATAAACTCTGTGTTCTTATTCTCTTCTCTAAGCTCTTTTACTTTAATCGTAACTTAATTTGTTTACAAGAGCATAAGTTTATTTTCATAATCTATTGTTGATTAGTGTTGCACACTTCTCTAGGGAAATTTGTTTTTGCACCTATTCACCCCCCTCTAGGTGCTCATACTAGCTTTCACAATTGGTATCAGAGCTTATGTACTCACTTAAGTTGAAGTGTTTTACTTCAGAGTTAAAGATCCATTACTAGTATGTTGGCTCTAGGTCTGGTTGAAGGGCAAAGCAATATCAGACCGCCTTATTTTGATGGAAAGGAATACAACATATGGAAGAACATGATGAAGGCATTCATAAGATCAAAGGATCCTCTGGAATGGGACGTGGTAGACAAATGAATCATTCCTAAAGCTGCATATGTCTCAGAAAGAGGAAAAGAAGTTGTTGAGTCCAGTGAAATGACTCAAGAAGAGATAACCAAGAGACAAGCTCTTGATGCAAAAGCAATTTATTCTTTATATTGTGCATTATCTCCCATTAAATATAACATAATATCTTCTTGTGAAACAGCTAAAGAAGTCTGGGATAGATTACACATCACCTATGAAGGAACTGATCGAGTGAAAGAAACCAGAATCAACATTCTGCTCGGTCAATATGAAGCATTCAAAATGAAACCAGGAGAATCTATCATTGACATTTTTAGTCGTTTTACAGAAATTGTGAATGGTCTTGAATATCAAGGTCAACCAATTTTTGGACCCATGAAGGTAAACAAGCTATTGCGTGGACTGTTCAAGGATTGGAATCACATAAAAACCTCAATAAGGGAGATACAAAAAATGATGTCACTCTCTGTTGACGAATTGGTTGGCACTCTTCAGTCTTATGAAGTGGAGCAAATCAACGAAGATGAAGATCCTAAAGGTAAGAAATCCATTGCATTAAAATCTAATGATGATTTTGATGTCATAGATTCTGAAGATGATATGGATGATGAAGAGCTTGCTCTCATGATAAGAAAGTTCAAAAAAATGAACAAAAATGGGAGAATATTCAATCCAAAGAAACAAAGCTCTCAAAAGCAACAAAATAAATCAATTGAGGATGATGAATGCAATAAAGATGTAGTCAGCTTTGAATGCAAGAAAAATGGACACATTAGATCAAATTGTCTCTTGCTGAAGAGAAAGAAAGGAAAAGCTGAGAAATATCGAAAGTTACTTAAAGCAGAAACTTGGAGTGATACCGAATGTGAGGAAAGTGATGATGATTATGCCAATATTTGTCTCATGGCACATTCAGACTCAGATTCAGACTCAGAGACAGACTTAGACTCAGATAACGAAATCGAGGTAAGTAATTCAAAAATTCCTACTTAAATTTCTAAATATATTGATGAATTATGTCTTAGTTTTAAAACCTCTCAAAAGGATTTCGAACTTAAAAAAGAAAACTCTGCACTAAAATAACAGGAAAATGTTTGGAAAGAAAATGTCAAGAGTTTAGACAAAAATATTACTACTTTGAAAGAAAATGCAGACAATCTTTCAAAAGAAAATACATTCTTAAAAAATGATATTTCAAGTATTTCTAAAAGATTTTCTATGGGATCCGAGAAACTTGAAAAAATTCTTTCAGCACAAAGACCTTATTTCAACAAATCAGGTTTAGGAATGACTGATGAAACCATTCCTCTAATTGATTTTCCTAAAGTAAAGGAAAGAATCAAGCAAAGACCTACAAGAGATTCTTACAAAAATCATTTCCAAAAAGTTTTTGTAAAACCAATAGGTCGAAGTGCTCTTAAATGTTCTAAGTGTAACAGCTCGAACATTTTGAGAAAAAATGTATTATGGTTTGGAAACCTATTAAGAAGGTATGGGCAAAGACCGTATATTATACTAACACTAATGGACCCAAGAAAATATGGGTACCAAAGAAAGCTTGAGTCTCTTTTCTAAATACAGGTCACTATCAAGAAAAAGGTTAAATGGTACCTGGATAGTGGATGCTCAAGACATATGACAGGAGACTCAAATTGCTTCATAAAACTTGTACAAGTTAGTGGTAGAAAAATTTCTTTTGGAGGAAATAGCAAAGTAAAAATTGTGGGATACGGAACCGTAAAGATTGGAAGCCTCACGATCAATAATGTTTCCTTAGTAGAAGGACTCAACTACAACTTGCTGAGCATCAGTCAGCTGTGCGGCACTAGTTTCAAAATCAACTTTCAGGAAGGAATATGTTCAGGAACCAGTAAAGATTCCTCACAGTCTTTCACGGGGCGAAGACATGGGAATATCTACCTCTTGGATATCAAACTAGATAAAACTCAATGTCTAATCTCAATTAAAGAGGAAGCAAACTTATGGCACATAAAACTTGGGCACATCAACATGAAGCAAATAGCCAAAATCTCTACAAAGAAGCTTGTTCGTGGACTACCCAAACTGTCATACCAAAAGTCTGATCTATGCACACCATGTGTGTTGGGAAAATAGGTAAGAAACTCATTCAAACCAATAAATCAAGTATCCACTAATCGTGTTCTGCAGCTTTTGCATATAGATCTCTTTGGACCAACCAGAACTCAGAGCATTGGAGGTAAGAAATACTGCCTAGTAATTGTGGATGATTATTCACGATTCACTTGGGTATATTTCTTGGCAAGTAAGTCTGAAACCTTTTCTTATTTTATGAAATTCGCTAAGAAAGTCCAAAATGAGAAAGGGTATGTTATTTCAAGCATTCGGACAGACCATGGAGGTGAGTTTGAAAATCAAGATTTTGCTAAATTCTATGATGAATCTAGTTTTCAGCATGTATTCTCCTCTCCTTATACTCCAGAACATAATGGAGTTGTGGAAAGGAAGAATAGATCTTTGTAAGAAATGGTTAGAACTCTTTTAATTGAAAGTAACATTTCTTCTCGTTTTTGGGCTGAAGCAGTTTCTACAGCATGCTATATTATTAATAGAGTCTTTTTAAGGCCTATTCTAGAGAAAACTCCCTATGAGTTATTCAAAGGAATGAAGCCAATTGTTTCGTAGTTTCATGTGTTTGGATGTAAATGTTTTATATTGAAAAATGCAAATGATCGAGTTGGTAAGTTTGAAGAAAAATCAGATGGATGTATTTTCCTTGGATATTCTATCACAAGCAAAGCTTACAGAGTATACAATAAAAAGACTCAATTTGTGGAGGAATCGATGAATATCAAATTTCAAGACTTTATGCAAAATGAATCGATTTAGACCCATCTTGAAGAATTTGAACCTGCCGGACTCTACAAAGTCTAAATCTCCGAAGCGGCTCGAGACTCCGGAAGACCAGCAACAAATGATCGTCGAAGATTCAAATGAGAAAAATGATCAACAATCTAACAAATCAACCAACAACTGGAAGCATAAGTCCAGTCATCCCAAAGATCTTATTATTGGTGATATTAATGAAGGAATTCGCACAAGATCCAAAAGGCGTGAAGAGTCTAGTCTTTGTGGATCTTATTTCGAAATAGAACCCAAAAGCATAGAAAAAGCTCTAGCGATGAAAGTTGGATTGAAGCTATGCAAGAATAACTCAAGCAATTCAGTATCAATGATGTCTGGGAATTGACTCCTAAATCAAAAGGTAAATCCATCATTTGAGCTAAATGGGTTTTCAAGAACAAGATGAACGAGAAAGGAAAAGTCGTAAGAAACAAAGCAAGACTCGTGACCAAGGGATATACGCAAGAAGAAGGGATAGACTATGATGAGACTTACATGCCGGTAGCAAGGTTAGAAACAATTAGATTATTACTTGCTTTTGCTTAGGTTATTCCAAATGGACGTCAAAAGTGCTTTCCTAAATGGATATATCCAAGAGGAATTCTATGTGAAACAACCACCTGGTTTTGAAGACCCAAGGAAACCGGACTCGTATTTAGACTGAAAAATGCTCTATATGGTTTAAAGCAAGCACCTCGAGCTTGGTACGACATACTAAGTAAGTTTTTAATTCAAAATGGTTTTGTCAAAAGTAAAGTAGATACTACATTGTTTATCAAAAGAGAAAGCAAAAAAAATTTACTTGTCCAAATTTATGTTGATGATATTATTTTTGGATCTTCTAATGAAAATCTGTGCAAGAAATTGTCTAAGTCTATGTGGGATGGATTTGAAATGAGCATGATGGGTGAACTAACCTTCTTTCTTGGGCTTCAAGTGAAACAAGCGAAGGAGGGAACCTTTATTCATCAAGAAAAATATGCTAAAGAACTTGTCAAAAAGTTTGGACTGGAGAATTGCAAAAGAGGCGATATGCCAATGTTAAGTTCTTCGAAGTTGGACAAAGATGAAGGAGGAAAGAAAGTTGACTAGAAGATATACAGGAGTATTATTGGATCACTTATTTATCTTACTGCTTCTAGACCTGACATTTTGTTTAGTGTTTGTATTTGTGCCAGATTTCAATTAGACCCTAAAGAATCTTGTCGCGATCTCTCTTTTTCGGCACCCATAATCGGGTACGAGCGCCTAAGGAGGCTAATGGCTCGGCTGAAATTAATTATGCCCGGACTCTCCCAAGCCCACCAATTCACAACTTTAATAGTCTAAGTTTTAAACCTGTAAAATCAATTTTTAAAATGGAGTCGCGACTAATCAATTTGGGGTGGGTTGATTAGAAACCCAAGCAAAGTATCGGGAGAAATACTCACTCCTGCGCAACCAGATGAATTAGGATCGGGGACTTGATTACACTAGTTAATCACTAATGCTCTTTCGGTACCTAATCTTGTTTAAACCTTGAGGTTTTTTGGATGTTTGAGGATTTTCCATGCAATTTGGGGAGGAAAAATATTTTTGGGTCTTTTTCTATTTTTTTGACACAAAAGGGATTTTTTTTTGGGATTTTTTGGTATTTTTGGAAAATACAAGTCTTTTTGGCTTTTTATGAATTTTTTGGCTTTTTTGGATTTTTTTGGATTTTTGGCATTTTTGGAAAATACAATATTTTTAAATATTTTTCAGTTTTCTGGAAATTAAAATATTTTTTAATATTTTTCGAAAATAAATTATTTTTTTATTTTGTTATTAAAATATTATATAAAATAATATAAAAGCCGACCCGGGTTGGATCCGCGGGTTGGGTCCGACCCGGGCCGGTGACCCGAACGCGGACGGGCCCGCAACTCGGATTTTTTTGTCTTTTTTTTTTTTTTTTTTTTAATTTTATTGAAATGGCGTCTTGGCAAGGCGTTCGGGGACACTCGGCCCGGCCCGACGACCCGCTCCAACAACCCACTCCACGAACGGGCTCCTCTCGCGAAAACCCTACCCGAATCCAACCTCGAATCACGACTCGGTTCTGCCGTGCCCAAATTGCAGACCTACCCAGCTTTCCGGTCCGGATCCACTTTGCAACCCAGAAAATCGCAAACCCTAGGGTTTGCGAATCCGCGGCGCCGAGGACGGGAACCGAGGCATTGGCGGTGACGGTGACTACGGCATTGATGGCAACGATGAAGGCGACAACGGCGGCGGCGACGACGGCTAGGCCAACGGGAAACGGCTACGATGAATGGCAACGGTAACGGCGATGGTTTTTTACCTTCTCTCGAACGGGGATGGTGACGGCGACGATGCTAGATCGAAGGCAGCGATGGCGGAGGCGTTTGATGGCAACGAGGGCGAGGACAGGCGGGTGACGACCACGGCGAACAATGACGGCGGCGGTAGAACCCGGACTCGATCGGAACCAACCGGGCATCCTCTTTGTGTCTGCGTGTTTTTGCACTCCCCCCACACTCGGATCTCTCTCACCTCACGCTCGGATCCCCCTCGCCGCTCCAGGGCAACTTCGGATCTCGGCCGCTCATCTTCGGCCCCCTTCGAAGTCTCTCGGTTGGGAGTTTCGAGGATCTGCAGCCCTCGACCTTCGCCGCCTCTCTTTCTCTCTCTCTCTCTCTCGCCCGCCTCCTCTGTGGTCGTCGACGGTGGCCCCCCTCTATTTATAGGCGAGGCTTCGACCCGCCGGTTGGACCGCCGTCCCATCCGCCATCAGCTCCTCCTCTGGTCACGTCCTGTCGATGCCGACTGCTCCTCTGCTCCATGTGCGTCGCCGTTTGTTCATCTTCCTCCGGCGTCGCACCTGCCCGCGTGTGTACTGCAGTGGCGCAAGGAGGAAGAAGACTCAGCCGGGCTAGGCTGAGGCGGAGATGGGCCGAAGGCCTATGCGGAGGCTGCTTTTCTATTTTTTCCGTTTCTTTTCCGTTTTTGTTTTGTTATTTGTTTATTTATTATTAAAAAAGATAAAATAAAATAAAGTAAAACCTAATTAATTAAAAGGAAAACTTAGGCGTCAACAAATCTCATTTAAGTGCTGCAAAGCGTATTATCAAATACATTGCCTCAACTTCAAATTTAGGTCTTTGGTATCCTAAAGAATGAGACTTTACTCTTCTTGGATACTCAGATGCAGATCTAGCAGGATGCAAAGTTGATAGAAAGAGCACTTCGGGCACCTGTCAACTACTTAGAAACAAGATGGTGTCTTGGTTTTTAAGGAAGCAAAGTACCGTAGCTCTTTCTACGGCAAAAGAAGAATATGTAGCTCTTGGAAGTTGCTGTTCACAAATTTTGTGGATAAAACAATAGCTAAGAGACTTTGGAATTAAAGATTCATGCACTGAGATCAAATGTGACAACACCAGCATAATCAATCTCACCAAGAATCCGATTCTTCACTCAAGAGCAAAACATATAGAGATTCGACATCGTTTCATCAGAGATCATGTTCAAAATGGAGAAGTTTCAATTCAGTTTATTGATTCAAACAATCAACTGGCGGATATATTCACAAAGCCTTTAGAGAAAAATCAATTTGAAGTCATTCATTCAAGACTCAATATCTTAAAGTCTGAGGAAGTTCAGACCCAGGAATGAATGTCTAAAGACACTCAGACTCAAACAATCAAGATTTACGACTATAAGTTACTTTTATTTTAGAAAATTATCTCTCGGATCAAATCTCGAAAAGGTACGATCATCTATCCGTAATTGATTAATGCTATTTTCCAATTTCCGTGATTATTGCAATCTTTCCTTTTTTAAAAAGAAGTCATTTTTAACATGACAGGTTATCTAATTTTTGAAAAGGCAGTTTTTTATTTTAAAAAAGGCATCTTTATATTTCTTTTTTTACGACGTTCCGTATGCCTCGCTTTCATTTGTCTTATCTACTATTGGTTCTTCTTCATTTTACTCACAAAATCCCTAAAAGAACACCGATATTCCACTTCTGTCTTCTTCTCTTGTTTAATCCTAAAAAAGATTTCATCTTTCTTGCGAAACAAGTTTGGAATCTCTCAAAAACTGTGAAAAATGTTGTCCCAAAGAAAGTATTCAAGAAACGCGAACAGGGGACCACAGCAAATGCATGAGGGATCTACGCATTTTGATCTCACCGAGAAAGAAGAATCTCCTCAACAGTGGCAGAGCCTACAACATTCTTAGCAGCGTCCATCTTCTCCTTCTAGACCTCAGAATATTGAACATCGGGAAGAGGAGGAAATCATCGAAGATGCAGAACTTGTAAGAACTCAAAAGCTCGCTTTTATGTATAAGCTTTACCGTGCTTTGAAGAGGGGTGGTACTCCTTTGAATTACATTGATCAATTTTTTATAGACAAAGGGTATCGAAATGAAACCTATTTTTTACACACAATGGAACGATTGGGAATTGCCCCTGCGGGGTCAGCAGAAGAAGCTTTTGCAAACATCCCAAGCGATCCACGTGTTGGAGGGCTGAGTCAACCTGATGAGAATGATGATGATAGGATGTACACTCAATTTAAACCTAGAATGGGTGTTGCGGCAAAAATTCGAAGCAAGAGGATAGATCTGTTTCATTCGGAGGAACATAAGGAACTGTACTCAAAGTTGTTAAAGCGTGGAGTGATTAACTCTAAAATTGTGGACTTTGATTTTCTTGACTCTCTAAATGTTAATCTGCGAGAGAAATTCAATGTTCTTCAACTTGAACAGTTTTGTTCTGAAACGACAGAGGCTCATGCTGAACTTACTACTCACTTCTATTCGAATCTCAATTTCTTGGATGAAAATAGATTCTCTTTTAGTGTTTGAGATCAAGACTATGTGGTTGACATGGATACATAGGCTGATGTGATTGGGGTTGAAAGAGGGAAATATCAACCAATCAGTGTGTCTATTGACCGTGCGATGATAGAGCTTGTTCGGGATAGAACGACGGAAGGAAAGATTTCATATTTGAGGATGAATACCTCAAATATCTTGCTTCACAAGATAGTGATCAACTGCCTCAGACCAAAATCAACTTCGAAGATCGATGTTTCAAGCTCGGAGGCAAATCTGATGTATGCCATTAATGCTGGCAAGAAGTTCTTTCTTCCTCACACTATTATGTTCCATATGTACAGATCGATGGTGTAGGACAAAGGTCAACTTCCTTACTCAGCACTTGTCACCAAGTTGTTTAGACATTTGAACATTCAACCTCCCCGTATTCTCTGTGTTCGAACATGCGATCAAATGGTGGTGGGACTAAAGATGGTCTCTAAAATGTGTCTGAAGCAACTTAACAAGGCTTTGGAGAAATTCAAGGTTAAAACCCCTATTAAGACTCACCAAGTCTCTTCGGCTGCAAAGCGGAAAGGGAAGGAGCCCATGGCTGCTCCATCGAATAAAAGAAGAGCACTCATCTTGGAAGATGAAGAGGATGAGGATGATATCACCATTTCTGCGCTTTTATTGAAGAACTTAAGTCGTTATGTTTCAGAGACTGAGGAGAGACAGGAACAAGACAAGGATGAGATCGAACAGAGCACTGGAGAGAGAGAGAGAGAAGAATTGGAGAAAGAAGCAGAGGAGGAAAGGATTGAGGAAGAAGAAGAAGAGGTCAGAGAAGAATAAGAAGAAGCTGAGCATGAGGAGTACTTCTCACCACCTGAAGGCATTGAAACAGGGGGAGATCCTGAGAAAAGAGGAACATCCTCAATTGCTGCCACTAGTGAAGGAGTAAGTCGTTCTCCAGCAGATCCAGAGGACATCTATGCCTCTCAATTTCTTCAGGAAGGACATGAGGTTTCATCGTCTAATCTGCGTGATCATGTTGATTTGCCATCATCTGCCAATAAACCATCTGATCGAGTAGAAGCCAGTACTCAGACTGACAATTCAGCAGACTTTCGCAGAGTGCTTGATGTTATCTTGGAGATGCGAGGCCAAATTTACGCTCTGGGATGCGAAGTTCAGAACTTGCAGAATGCAGGTCAAGCGTCTTCAGTTTCTTTGCATGATCAACTTCACGCCTTTGCTCTTCAAGTTCAAGCAAATGCTAAGGGTGAAAATGTTGCTCAACTGAAGGAGGATTTGAAAAAGCTAGAAGGGATTGTCCAGTCAATGGGAGATTTCCAGCTTGTTCGTATTCCCAAGCAATCATAATTCTATTCTCTTTTCATCTCTACCTTTTTAATGCTGACAAAAAGGGGGAGAGATGTGTACAGATTTGAGATTTAAACTCTTGAACTCTTGACTTTCGCGGTTGATTGAGTTTTCTTTTGTGTTTAGCTGTTTGGATTTGAACTGGATTTGGATTTGACTGTTTAAATGTTCGTTTATCTTAAGCACTACTGATATTTCATGGCAAAGATAGTTGCTCATTGACAGGACTAACCTACTTTCTGTGGATGCAGATTTTAATGTTATCTTTGCTATACCAATTATCTTTTGTGAGATATCCATGTTTGCCTGAGTATTGTTTTGTAGGTCAAAGTTATCCAAATCTGCAGGAAAGTTTTATCACCATAAAAAAAAGGGAGATTGTTAGAGAAAACTTCCTTGAGTGTTTTGAAGTTGACAAAACATTTCCATCGGTCTAGTCTCGAAGACTTGCAGACTCTTCCATCAAAGTCTGAAGATCTCGGACTGCCAGACTCAAGACTCAAAGTCTATCCTCATTCATAGTTTCTAGACTGTTGAAGAAGACTTATCCAGAACTGAATGTTTTGTTAAGGATTTGATTCTATCAGCTGAAGAAAATCTTTTGGCTGGATACAGCATGTCGGAATCCATCATTCTAATTAAGATTGATTCAGGGATTGTGGATCCATTGATTGGCAAAGTATACTTGAAAGGTTCTACTTATGGAAACCTAGATCCTGATTGTATGGGCGAGCATGATTGGTGGGCTATCGTCATATTCCTTAAATAACTCGAAATCTTCCTAATTGATTATGTCCAACGGGTAGATTGGAAGAACTCCTTTGGTAAGTGCCAACGGGTGTGATGGCATGAAGGAGTATATAAGGAAGACGTTTCCATTGTTCGAGGCAGTGTGCGATAGAAGAATTCCAAAGTCTGAAGCTCTTTGTTCTTAGTCAATTCATTTGTTGAGCGAAATCTTGTACTCAAAAGAGAGTTAATATCTTTGTGAGATCTTGAGGAAGTGTAGCAGAGTCTCTACGCTGTGAAATCAAGGAAGAGTCATACTGTAACAACTCTTTTGATTCATAGTGAAATCCAGCCGGTGGGCTGTCAGTGCGGAAGAGTGGATGCAAGCTTGGATTAAGCCGAACCACTATAAACTCTGTGTTCTTCTTCTCTTCCCTAAGCTCTTTTACTTTGATCGTAACTTAATTTGTTTACAAGAGCATAATTTCTTTTTCATAATCTATTGTTGATTAGTGTTGCACATTTCTCTAGGGAAATTTGTTTTTGCACCTATTCACCCTCCTCTAGATGCTCATACTAGCTTTCACAATTTTGATCTTAGGAATGCCTTCATCTTGTTTTTCCATATACTGTATTCCTTCCCATCAAAGTAAGGCGGTCTGGTGTTGCTTTGCCCTTCAACCAAACTTGGAGCCAATATACTAGCCATGGATCGCTAACTCTGAAGTAAAAACACTTCAATTTAACTGAGTACATAGGCTCTGATACCAATTGTAAATGCTAGTACGAGCACCTAGAGGGGGGTGAATAGGTGCGAAAACAAATTTTGTAGAGTGTAGTATAAAACTTTACTTTTAACCTGAGTCTGTTTAACGGTAGACTTTGAAAAGGAAATGAGACTCTAACAATTAAATAAAGTTACGAGCAAAGTAAATGAGTTTAGGGAAGAGAATAAGAACACAGGGTTTATAGTGGTTCGGCTTAATCCAAGCCTATGTCCACTCTCCGGCACTGACAGCCCACCGGCTGGATTTCACTATGAATCAAAAGAGTCGTTATAGTATCACGCCCTTGATTCCACCGCGTAGAGACTCTGCTACACTTCCTCAAGGCCTCACAAATGTATAAACTCTCTTTTGAGTACAAGTTTATGCTCAACAATTGAATTAGCAAAGAACAAGAAGTTTCAGACTTTGGAATTTCTCTATCGCGCACACACTCGATTGACTAGAGCGTCTTCCTTATATACTCCTCCATGCCTTCATAACCGTTGGCACCTTCCAACGGAGTTCTTCTAATCTACCCGTTGGACAGAATCAATTAGGGAGATCTCGAGTTATTTAAGGAATATGACGATAACCCACCAATCTTGCTCGCCCATACAATCGGGATCTAGGTTTCCATAAGTAGAACCTTCCAAGTATGCTTTGCCATTCAACGGATCCAAATTACCTGAATTAATTTCAAGACGAATAATAGATTTTGAGATGCTATTTCCAACTGTGAGATCTTCTTTAGCCGTTCGAATAAAATCCTTAAAGAAATACTCAATTCTAGATAAGTCTTCTTCGACGGTCTAGAAACTGTCAATGAGGGCAGACTTTAAATCTAGAGTCTAGCGGTCCGGCGATCTTTAGATTTTGACGAAAGAGTCTGCAAGTCTTCAGACTAAACTGATGGAAACGTTTTGTCAGCTTCAAAATAAATAAGGAAGTTTTCTCCAATAGAATTAATGTGTGATTGTTATAAATAGTAAAGGTAGAGATAGTGATTACTTGGGGAGTCAATTCCTTCAAAAATGGACCTATAATCACAAAATAATAGGAGTGAACACATATGGACTACTCCTCGAGTTGCCTAGATGAGATGGTTGACATTAGGAGTCATGTCCATTTCACTAGTTTTGGTTAAATTGAAGCCATCTGCAAGATTCATGAGCAAAATTCATGTGTGATTGTTACATATAGTAAAGCTAGAGACAATGATCACTTGGAGAGTCACTTCAAAATTGACCTATAACCACAAAATAATAAGAGCAAACACAAATGGACCAATCCTGAGAATTGCCTAGATGAGATGACAGACATTAGAAGTCATGTCCATTTCACCATTTATGGTTAAATTGAAGCCATCCATATGATTCATGTGTAGAATTAATGTGTGATTGTTACGGATAGTAAAGGTAGAGATAGTGATCACTTGGAGAGTCACTTCCTTAAAAAATTGGCCTATAATCACAAAATATTAAGAGCAAGCACAAATGGACCGATGATTATGTGATGTTTCCAAATAGTAAAGCAAGAGACGATGGCTAATTTAAGAGTCGCTTTCCTAAAAAATTAACTTGCAATCACAAAATAGATCATGCAAACACATGGACCAATCCAGAGAGTTGCCCAGATGAGGTGGTAGACGTTTGAAGTAACGTACATTTCACTATTTATGCTTAAATTGAAGTCAACAGCAGAGATCAAGAACTCGATTAAGACAATTCTTGATACTCTCTAGCTCATGGTCTTGTATTATTATCCTTCTAATCAGGCGATGCTAGAATTGTGAACTCGATATAAACACACCAAAAATGACATGCAGGGAAAAAAAAGAGGTATTTTATGTTTCTTGGCTTTATTCTTTTCTACGTTATTTGGATGTGAAAACATAGATACTTGATTGATTTACCTCACTTGCCATAGTAAAACAGGCTTTTTTGGGGGGGGGGGAGTTATTGATCACGGCGTAAGGATTTTCTTACATTAATAATTTGAAAGTGGGGTTAAAATTTCATCTCGTGTATGATTAGCAAAGTACGGTGGAATGAAGTGTTTCTATACTTGGTCATTAGAAGCAGGTTTGCAAAACTACACACTGCTCATCAACTCTGCAATGTGTTGTGGTTCACTAGTGCTAATATAGTGTTTCATTATGCCCATCTTCATGAAGAATTTGTTCAACAGCTCCATGTAAAACTTCATGCTACTATCAATCGGCACATGTATGATCATCTTACCAATCGCCATTTTGATCAAGGTGCTCAATTGCTTGGTCTTGATGACAATATCAAGCTTGTGCCTCCACACAAATAATTTCATCGAATAGTCATCTACAATTGACAGCATAAATCTATAACTTTTCCTCAAACAAAATTGTGACAACCTATGAATAGTGAATCAACTTAGCAATTTTCTGTGATTTTTCTGACGGTCGAATTGAACTACACTTTTTGCGGTTTGTTTAAGTTACAACACTTATAGTTCCTTAGCCACATAACCGCACAACATATTCCTTTCACTCAAGAACTTCAAGTTCTTCACAGCAATGTACCACAAATGAATACTACACAATTTATACTCTCGAAATGCATCCTACGTCCCTATAGTGAAATCCTTCACTATTTCCCTTTGAAGCTCATACAAGCCAGGCTACTCAATTCTTCTCACTGTCACTAGGATATTCTTAAATGGCCTTCAAAAATCCACATCAAGATCCAGCAAAATTCAGGATAGTCAAGGAAATTGGGTTCTTTTTCTATTTTGGTAAATGAATCAACAAGTCAATAACCTTAAGATATCAAGATGCATTTTAATTTTTAAATCTCCAACACCCACAACATCGTACTCAACCTTGTTCTCCAACTTTACCACAACTAGTGCACCGATAAGTAGTAAATATTATTTGGTGCAATGTGAAATGAGTAACCACAACGCACTAACTCATCCATCAACTATGAATCCTTAGTGAAAGACAAGACATAATTATCACTATCCGAGTTACTTTCATCGATTCTAATTCTCTTACCCTTCTCATTCTTTAGTTTAAGGCAATCCCTTCTAAGATGTCATTTGCCAAAATTCTAATAGACAACGTCATTGGTCCTAGATTGATTACGTCATTTAGGCTTACACTATTTTTATGAGTGCCAGACATCTAGAGTGCCAAAACTTGGTATAGAGAGACACTTACACTTAAGTGCCAAAAGTTAGGAAAGTGACACTTAAGTGCCAAAATCGGAGCAAAATAAATCACTTAAGTGCCAACGGCAAGAAAATCCAGTGAAAATGCTAATGTGGCGATTTTCCGACATGGCAAGTGCAAAACAACATCGTTTTGTATGCTGACATGGTTAGACAAGTGTAAAAATGACGTCATTTTGCTACTGACATGTTAAATAATAAATATAAAAATTAATTAAATTAAACTTAAAACTAAATTTATTTATTTATTTTTTAAAAAAGGGAAGAAGCACACAGCTGAGGGCTGAGCTCTCACCACCGCCGCCTCCTCATTGTTGCCGAGAAGGGCTAGGGCCTGGCGACCCAGGCCGACTGGCAGCGAGGGCTTGCAAGCCTTCACCCACCCTTACCCAAATGCTGGGGCGATGGTTGATGGCCCTCCCCGACTAGGCCAAGGGTTGCCGCTTGTTGGGGTGTTGCCCCAACCAATGGCGACCCTTGGCCGGGCTAGGCGAGGGCCATCAACCCTCGTTGGATGTGGGGGAGGGGGCCCGACCCTCGACCCAAATCTGGCAAGGGCTCACAAGCCCTCGCCTCCGGTCGGCAGGGGTCACCGACCCCTAACCAAGGCCTGACAACCTTGGCCGATTTTCCCCCCATCATCACCAGCCCTTCTTGGCGACGGTGGGGAGGTAACGACGGTAAGGGCTAAGCCCTCAGCTGCGTGCTTCCTTTTTTTTTTTTTTTTTTTTTATAAAAAAAATTGTTTAAATAATTAATTTAATAAATTTTTATATTAAAATTTAAATCAGCGCCAAAACAACATTGTCATGACCTAACCTCGGGTGCACCACTTAGGGTTTGGCTAATGGATTACTAAGCCTAAACTTAGTTCCGGCTCTCCCAAGCCCATACTAATTTTTGACTTAGGTTCAAATTCTTAATGTGCAAATGATTTTTCAATTATGAGTCGCTGCTAATCTATTTTTTGTCGGTCGATTAGAAACCCAAGTAAAGTAATGGGAGATTTATTTTACTTTTACAAACCAAAGATTGTGAGTTCAGGGACTTAATTACGCTAGATTTCTTCAACACCCTTTCAGTACCTTTCTCTTTTATTTTGGAAAAAAAATGTTTTGTAGGCAGCTTGAATCGATTTTAATTTACTTCCCTAAAATGTGAGGTGATCATGCGGATGTGCAAACTACTAATTTAACACCCAATTAAAGCAATAAAAAATTATAGGACTTACCCCATAGCAACGAAAGCATATGCAATGTTAGGTCAGAATTCACATCAACAACCCTAGATATAATTTCTAATTAACACGCAATCACTTAATCTTTTTTTAGGGTTTTATCTCATGTAATGAAATCTAATCTAGTGACGTACAAAAATGCCAAACTAAAATGACATGCAACATGCAACCTAATATGCGGATTATGTATCATGCGATATTTAGTAAATGACCTAATCTAATGATGGGAAAAGATTAATGCAACTATTATAACATGTCATGCATTACCCTAAATATGCACTTTACTAATGACATGTAATGAATGAACTAATCTTGCGTGACATGCGCATGATTGTTTTTTAAATTAAAATTCGAAATTAAATGTGCCCAATAATTACACATGCAATTTAAATTAAGGAAAAGAAAATCTAACATCCTAAAGTAATGTTTTTTTTTTTTTTTTGGGATTTTTATGTCAAGAATTCGGAATAAATAAAATGCCTAATCTAACTATGCAAACTATCCTAAAACAAGCAGTGTTCTAGCGAGAATCCGATCCAACTTAAATATATTGTTGGGTATCAAAAACAACACGGCAGCAAATCAAGCAGAATATCATTTGTGTCCTCTTAATTTTAGAAATAAATTGACGAATCATATCTCGCTTATGAGATCGGATTGGCCAATTTTTAATGAAATTGCGAATCATATCTCGGGCGTGAGATCGGATTGGATATTTTTCCGTGCAATTGCAAGTCATATTTCGGGCATGAAATTGGATTGTGAATTGTATACGCGTTGTAAAATTAGGAAATAACCCAATTTAAAAGGTTTTTTGAGAAAATTTGGATAAGATATATCATTCAAAGATTCGAATTTGATCACAATATTCAACGAATTAAGTAAGGAAATAATCACATTGAATTCGGATAATATTTTTACCTATTTTGTGATATCGTTCCCAAATTTAGACTTGTCAGATGGTGGCACCGGCGATGGCTTACGGTGACACTTGGTCCAGCAAGGGTCACAAGCACCGTCCGCCTGGGATTACGGCACAAGGGCGGTGATGGTAGCCTGCGTATGCTTGGCTCGGTAGTCTCGGAGTGGTTCGTCGGTGATTGATAACCTGCAAAACAGAGGAACGACTCGGCAACTTGGCGAAAGATTAGCAACTGCAACGGCAGATCGTCGTGCGGTGTAAGCTGGGAACAACAGGTTCTCAATGGTGACGGCTTCTCGACAAGGAAGCGTTGACTATTTATTTTCCGAAATTTGTAAGGTGCCACGGACCAAACTCTTCACGTTATCCTCGCCCAAAAAATATCCCTTCGCTTGCATGAAATAAACTCACAAAAATCCACACGTCAGTCTCACTTCTGGACAACACCTAGAAGAAGACAAATCAACCACTTAGGCTTATTTCACCAAAATCTTGGTACTTGTTTTGACTGTGGACTTCGTGGCAACGAGAGATGCGGCTCGGACTTCAAGCTCGCGAGCGGTGGCCACAAAAATCTGGCGTGACTTTCACGTATGTGGAGAGATACTGGCCTTGTTGGACATCGGTGAATCTGTCGGGCTAGATGGAACTCCACAGGAGTCTCGCTGGCTCTAAAATATGACAAAGGTGATTCAGACGATCCTGAGTTATACTGGTGAGGAGCTTGCCGAGACTGCCGGACACTTCTGGGAGCTTGACTGGAGGTGCGTCGCTAGTGGCAGGACTCTTGATGGATCAGCAATAGCGATGGTGAGGGTAGGTGTAGTGGTGAGGCTCCGTGAGGATTGCAGAGATAACAAGGTCACGGCCGCGGAAGGGACTCGGCCGTGACTTCTCGTCTTTCTGTTTTTCTCAGCGAGTGTGCGAAGCCCCCCTTTTTTCCGTCTGTCTTCTTGTGCTTTTATAGTGCCCTTCTTGCACCTCAGAACCAGTAAGAAAAAAAATTGTCCTTTCTCTCTTTCCTGTTTTGTTTCTAAACGCAATAAAAGTGGGCACCCAAATATCACAAAATAATGTTGACTTCCTGTTCTGTTCATGTCCACCGACAATCAAGGGCACAATACTCAATTCTCTCCTCACGGATTGGTCACAGAATAGGCAATTTCTTGCCCTTGCGCTAACCAAATATACGGTAAGGATATGCAAGGTATATTACCTAAGATCAAATATGCTTCCGTGCGTGATATTACCTCTTATTATTTTGATATTTCATCTGGAATCTTCTAATTTACTGCGAAATACATCACCCAGTATATATGTATATTGCATGAATATATAAAAGATTTACCGAATATTTGAAGAATAATATGAATCCTTTCTGAAAATATCAAATCGCCGTTCCTTTTAAATCAATTTTTGGTCATAAGAGAATAACGAGCTTGGGCCAATTCCCTCTCTGTGGGCTTAGTCTAACTCATTAGATTAAAGCTTAGAACCATCAATTGAAACCCATCCATGAACCAATCCAATGCAAGTGTAATAAAAAAAAATTCCTAAAACTATATGCTACGTAATATAAAATCAATTCCTAATTTTCTATGCAATAAATAAATAATCAAGTTGCCAAAATTTAGATGTCAACATACGTCGTTTTTGCATTTTTTTGTTGAGTTGACTCTCCGGCGAGCCACGTAGGTGAGCAAAAATAATAAAAAATTGTTACGTAGGATTTTTGGTGGGTTTGCCAAAGATGACACTTAAGTGTTACTTTCTTAACTTTTAGCACTTAAGTGTCCCATTGTGCCAAGTTTTGGCAATTGGGCTGTACTTCTTCCCTATTTTTACTAACACGTGTACCAGTTCCCCCTTTACCTTCAACTTCTAAATTGATATCTATAAGATCACTGGATTCTCTCCTATAGATGTCTCCACTCCAAATCAAATTGCCAGCCTTATCAAATGGCAAGCTTCTTGACCCAAAGAAAAACCCAATAGCAATGACGGTAGTATTCTAGTCATCAAGCAATGAGGGTAATAAAATAAAAACACATATCTCACCATCAAAGTCAATCTCAATCAAACACAATTGAATAACAATCACAATGAATTCATTGCATAGCAACCAAGACGCATTCGTCCATCTTTTAGTGAAATGAGTATCACATCAAATAGCCCTTATTGATCGTAAAGCACTTCTCGTGTTCAACAAGGCATTTATCAACTTGGCAGTGGTCTTCATTTTCATGAGGTTAGACACAACAAAATAAGCCAATGTCGGCTGATTAACACTCAATGCGCGGTTATCGAGTTAATCCTAATAGGCTTGATGATCAATTTCGGCTTCCTTCTAAATAAGGGCAAGTGTTTACTCCTCTAGACAAATAATCCTCAATTTGCATATTCTGAAAACCAAAATAATTTCCCATCAAATTTGTTCATTTCACTTTTCCTTCTTCTATATCCACTGAATCTCTTCAAGTTAGTTGAGTTTGGCTTTGGTACCAATTATTGTTAAAATGAGTGATCATACACAATAATAAACAAAACAGGGAAATGAATTGGGCACTAGATTTACATGGTTAGATCGGTATAACCTACTTCATGAGGAGAGTAGTGTAGGATTCCACTATAGATTAAGCAGTAAAACAAAAATATTACAACTACACTTGAGTTACGTAAATACGCTCATTGTTTCACAACCCCAATTACACATAATAACTCACATAGTATTTGGCTTCGCAATTTCTCACAAAAATAATCTTTCAACTTGCAAAGAAATTTAAAAATATAAGAACAAGACTTATTGGCTTCAAATTCTTGTAAACTCTTTGGAATGTAATTCACTAGCACGCCACACAATAGATTGTTAGGGCCAAAAGCTCATCTAGTCTAGTGTACTCAAACCAAAATTGACTATATATATGAATATTTGGATCCAAAAAAAGATAAATCCTTTTAGCCTACTCAAACAAGGAAACCTACTCAAACTAGGAGTCCGACTCTTAGATGGAAAGTATTTCAATATTTACTTGCTTGTTCCAACATCAAACCACAAGTGCTTTTTGATTTTCTATTTCTACTTGGATGGGATTTCCTTCAAGGGCTTAAACTTAGGACTATTCTAACAACTTTCATCCTAATCACCTTGTGCTACCTCTGCCTCCTACATCTTTCACTTCTGTGGATGATATTCCTTTCATCATGGTTTTGGGTGTAGTTTCAGTATGGAGCTTGATTCCAGTAGAAACCAAGAGATAATATCATCCATGTTTAAACTATAAATACCTGTTCAACGTCTCAAGTTCTAGCCTCCATTTTTGCTCTTAGATGCTTTCATTCTCTACTTTGCTTATGCATGGTCCCTTGAGTAAAGACATGATATTTTATGACTTAACACTTAAATTAAATCATAAAATGCTAATAACACCAGAAAATAAATAAATAAAACGAGAGAGAGAGAGAGAGAGAGAGAGGCTGACAACTTATGGAGACTTGTCAAAGTAGAAGAAGAAAAACAAAAGATAAATGGTGTTGGAGCAAGAGACAACCGAAACTAGATATAAAAAAATTAAAGCGAGTAGAGGTGTATGATAAGGAGACAAAACAATTAATTGTCCTCTCTTTTTGTAGGCAGAAGAGGCCTCTTATGGCAAGAGACATGCTTGGGTAGATATAGGGCCCATTTGGTTCAACTTTCAAAAAATGACTTTGCATTTCCCCAATTATCTTTGAATGAATGAGCATGGTGAAGGCAAGAGTGTTTGGATGCTCATTTATATATATATATATATCGCAAGGAAACTTTCAGGTAAAAGGAAAAAGGAAAAAAGAAGAAGAAGAAGGAGATGCATATGCCTTGAAGAGGGCAAAATTGTGGGGAGGCAGCTTTGACGGTGGTGGTGGGAAGGCAATTAGTGGTGGTGGTGGTGGTGGTGGGGAGGTGGCTCGCTTGAGGTTGGTGACCTCAGGCAATGCCCTGGGTCACGCAACCATAGAAGGTGCCGCCTAGGTCACATGTGAGGTCGCGCAACCCAAGTGACCTCAAGCAAGGCTTCCCGATGGCTAGATCTAGCCCTCGGTGGCCAAATTTGGCCACCTACCGACTAAGCTTTGCAATGGACCAACAAGTCCAAGTCTAAGGAAGAAGATGATGAACAGTGTTTTTTGAAGTGAAAAAAAGAAAAACACGACTATTGGGGACAATATTGGAAATAATAAAAAGCCATAAAACTACTTAGCATTATGAAAATGCAAAAAGCCCAAAGCAGGTAGAAACCTACTTTGGGCTTTCCGCATTCCAAATGCTAGCATTTTGCCAATAAGGCCTCAAAAAGTTGAACAAAACACCTAATATTTTTCCTAATGAGCTTTAAGGGCTTTGAGAGCTCAAAGACCCTTGGAAATGCTGAACCAAACGGGGCCGTAGTATGTATGAGCTTGGTGCATTCTAGTTATTAAATCATGTGGCTCCGTATAACCTACCAATATGAAGGGCTTTGGACTCACACTAACACTTCAAAATTTCTCATGACAAAAGGGAGAGAGCAGAGAAGAGAGAAGGCTATCATGTCTTGTGCATACATAATTAGGGACAAAATTATATGCATGTATATCTATACTATTCTTTTAAGGAAGAGGTTTCTTATTTTGATCTTATCAATCTAAATTGCTGCAAAATTAAGTTCACAATAATAATTTAATTCTAAATGAATCCATCATATATTTTCGTCAATTAGCTCTTATAAATATATACTGTCATTGGTCGCCACTACCTGCTATCTATATATAGCTAATTAAAAAATAATCGTGTTTGCTTCTTTTTGAAGAGGAAATTGTTCATCATTTGAAACTTCAATTGGTGTCCCCAGCATAATCCAACACATGTTAGGTCTACCGAATGACAAACGCAATAAATGGTCAGCAGACAACAACTATAGCAAGACTCTAGCTCAACTCTATCGTTTCTATCAAGTAATTGGAAGATGTCAATTAGTGTTAACAAAAAAATATTTTCTCTGTGAGAGTAGTATGCACCTTTATCTAATAGTATTCCATTTATCCTCTACTTTGGGAAAAAGTATTAGAAGAGTCCTAAACATGTTATAATTGTGCCAATTTAGTCTTAAATCTTTGACTTGATATCAATTTAGTTTTAAAACTTTTATTGATACCAATTTAGTCATAAAATTTTGATTTGGTGCTAATTTAGTTCTAAATCTTTTGATCTGCTGTCAATTCAATCATTCCGACTAATTTTGATAGGATATTGCTAACATGGATGTTGGTCGGCTGACATGGTATAAATGGCGCTGATATGGACAACTTTTAATATTACTTTAATATTTTTTTGAATTATTCGATAATTTATTTCTTTCATTTATTCTTTTTTTTCCTTTTTTTTTTTTTTCCCTTTTCATCCCCCTCTTTCCTCCGGTCAATTGCTGCCGGCCACTAGCGAGGCTCAAGCCCTCACATTAGTCGGGTGAGGCAACACAACGCTCGACCATGCCAAATCTGGTGAGGTTGAGCCTTGCGAAGCCCCTAGCAAGGCTTGAGCCCTCGCCAAAGGCTACAAGTTCATTCCAACGAGGGCTCAAGCCCTCGTTAGTGGCTGGGCGAGGCTCGACCTTGCTGGATCTAGCGAGGTTAGGCCTTAGCCATGGTTGGCAAGGCCAACCTCGTAGCCGCTAGCCATGCTCAACCTTATCAGCCCAATCGGCGATTGGTTGGAGGAAAGAGGGGGGACTGACTGTAGCAAGGAAGAGGGAAAAAAAAAAAGAAAAGGAAAAGGAAAAAAGAAAAAAAGGGAAAAAGAAAAGAAAAGAAATAAATTAATAAATAATTCGAAAAAATATATATTAAAATATTAGTAAGAGTTATCCATGTGAGCATTGGCCATGCCATGTCAGCCGACCAGCATCCATGTTAGCAATATTTGACAAAAGATTAGTCGAAAGGACTTAATTGACATTAGATTAAAAAGTTTAGGACTAAATTTGCACTAATACAAAGATTTACGACATTTCTGACACTTTTTCTCTCTACTTTGTATCATTTGTACCACTTTCCACTTGATAAGAATAAAGTGAGTAGAATAACATATAACAACACACATGATAAAGCATTTTGCTCGGTTACACAAATGAATAACATTAAAATATTGATAAAAATACTACATAACACCCCATATCCAACAACAAGTAAACTAATCACGATAAAAAAAGAAGATGAAGATCATTACGCATATTTTACGCACAAATTATTATTAGCAAACTATAAAATAAATACAAATTAACATCGAAAACACGCCTCGAGTATTTGTGAAGGTCTTCCACCTCCTGGTAGTTGGAATATTGAGGATGCGCCTTGAATATTCCTGAATGTCTCTCACCTCATGATAAAATAAATTTGAATGTAGTACGAGGCTTATCTAGATAGCCGCAGACACTCAAAAGGGCTAGAATGGGTAGTCACAAGTATGCAAAGCAATAGAATACTTGGACAATCACAAGTATTTAATGATATAATCTGGGACCACTCAGGCAGGTCCAAGTGTCATGATGATAAGTGTCACGCCCCAAACCTCGAGCGCGCGCACATCCCTTGGTGGTCGATAGAAAGCGATATTCCCAGGACGCATTGCCGACCCATTCATTTTAATGCACAAGCGGAAGCAATTTAACTAATCCCCAGACAATAACAAACATGAGATAGAAAAGCAGAACAACCAATTTTAAATCAAATACACTTTCATAAACACCTTAAGCTTATACAGAAGGTTTATCTTATAAAGAACTACTGAGCCATGTATGTTCCTGACCTTTCTGCTTCAAGCTTCGATTTTTTCACACTAGGGACCAGTGAGATATAAATCTCAACGAGTCCTCCCCCTAGTCCCCCGATTAGAACACCAACTCAACTCAGGGTATCTCTTTAGAACCACCCCACAAACAAACCAAAGATCAACAACCAACACTCAATAGTCGATTCATATGCAACCTTATTTGGTATGCCATACCCTGCATGTTATAATTTAGCATGATACACGCAATGCACATGGCTATTAGATGATGCAGTTCATCAATCACATGCTAGTCGTGTCACAAGCGATCTCACCTGGCCATTGCCACACCCTACACATTATCAATTCATGCCTGTGTACCATAAACAATGTGCTCAACTCATGCATAATCAAAACCAAAGATGACATGATTCTCATACACTCTTGCACATTAGTGTGCCACACAGCACATATCGATCAATCACACGGGTCCCAATTATAAGGTAAAATCGATGTGACACGTCTCATTCCATGCTACATAATTTTATCCCATAATAAGGCCTAACCATCTCAACACTCATGTGTTCCAACTAATTTCGGCCACAAAGGCATGGCTTACCTAACACACAGCTATATTGCCACACGGGTACAATCTACCTGACACACAGCAATACCGCCACACAGGCACAATCTACTCGACACGCAGAAATATGGCCACACATGCACGATTAATTATTGCCACATAGGCACGGGCTTTCCACATAGGAGCATCGCTCACCTGGCACACAGCGGGGGACATATTCAACTCAATGATCATGCAAGCACACTACTACAACTCCCATTTTATCTTTAGGCACTTAGCCAATGCACACACGCTTGCATATACACTTGCAAATCATTTTTGCCTAAAGGCAGTACATTTCGGTGTCCCTCGGACAAACCGTTTTTCCCTTCTTTGTGAAAATTACGCGATTCATGCGGTTGTCCATGCATTTACACATCCATTCACTTCATAAAATCAACACATATGAAATTAGGCCACTTTTCGCATTCTGGATGAATAGTGCACGTGAACAGTACTCTGTGACACACTATTGCGTGAACAGTGCACGTGAAGAGTAATTTGTGAATAGTGTCACATGAACAGTAAATTCCCAGAATTTAATAAAAAATAAATTAAATTCCAAAATCATTAAAAATATTAATTAAAGCAAACAATCAATCAATTAAAGCTAAACATGTTTAATTAAACACATAAGCCACATTAAGTAAATGAAGCAAGATTTAGCTAAACTAACCTAATCCATCCATCTAACCACCTATCTTACGGCTAATACAACTTAATTAAATCTCCTAAACTAGAATTAACATTAACTAAACCAACCCTAAGCAAGTTTAGGCACTAATTGAAGGATTAGGAGCTAAACTCACCCGTTAAGCAGGTTGGAGACACGGACGTAGTGGCGACGATGGTGGCTACGCTCGGGACCCTCTACCATGATGATCCAAGGTAGTCCCAAGTTCATAACAGCAACCGCATCTCGGACTCCCACTGAAACTTCCAAAAACTAGACTGCCAAAGGAGAAAACAAGTTGGACGACTGATTGGGGCTCTAGTGAGGGGTTGGCTAGCAACCGACGGCACCTGGGAGTCAAGGGGGTACATGATGGTGGTTGGGCTGGGTGGAAGCTTGGTCGAAAAGTGAGGAAAAATGTAGAAAATGTGAAATAGGCGAAATCGAGTGGACTCCGGGCGATGCGGGGGTCACTCGGACCTGACTCCATTCGGCGAGCAGCCTGGCTCGTTCGTACGGTCTGGGCCTCCAAGACACTGTGGTGGGTGGAGCGTGGGCTGAATCTCATGGGAAGGCAACAAATAACTCAAGTTTTCACAAGAAAGTAAGTTGGAGCATAACAGGGCCAAGCGATTAGACTGCCGCTGGCTTATGGCCGCCCAGTAGGCAACCGACAGCTCCGACCGGTGAACGGCCAAGTCCTCTTGTATGGTCTAGACCTCCTGAGCACAGTGGTGGGTGGCACATTAGATAATTCATCCAAGAAGCCAACAATCAACTCAGCTTTTCACAAGAAGGTCTGCTGGAGTTGAAGAAAGAAGAAAGGGAAAACCAGGGGAGAGCGATCTGGTCGAGATGGAGCTAATGGAGGAGAGAGAGAGAGAGTGAAGTGAGGGCTACTGTTAAGGCCCCTAAAGCTGGCCCCAAGTCCCTATGCAAGTCCCCTCATCTTCTCTCTCTTCCTTTGCCCTTATCCACATGCTTTTTGGGGCAAAATAGTCATTTCCACATTGCACAAATTACCAATCTGTCCTTGGGCTAAAAATGATGGGCGGGCCTAAGAAATGGGCTAGGCCATGAATAAGAGTGGGCTTGAGAGTTGATTGGGCTCAAATGGGCTTATGGTTGAACCATGAGCTTGGAAGATGAATAGTTGGTTTGGGCCCAGTGGACTCACTTGCTTGCTTTGGGCCTATTATGTTGGCTGTCCCACCTTGGGCCTAAGGCTCACATTGGCTTGGCCCGGCCCACATCCTCATGGGCTCGCTTCCTTGGTCCGAAAATCCATTTTCCAAGTACACGGCTTAACCGTCGCTATCGACTGTCGAAGTAGCATCATCCAAAATCCGTCCTGGACATTCTCGATAATTCGAAGTCCAATCTTTAGTTCTCATGCCATGTCAATTTCCCCCAATGATATTTTGGGTACAACTTAGACTGATAGGTGGCTTTAAGGATTCACGAGCGACCGACTCGTGCCAAACTTCGTTCAAGACATCTCGACTCATGGACGTCCTTGACTACATGAAATTGAGGAGGATATATTCTTAATTTAAAGTACACGATTACTAAGGATCAACATAAGGTCATTCGTGGGCTCAATAACAGTAAACAAAATCACCCGTCGTTCCATTATGTTTAGTCCACGAATTGACTTCTAGTTGCCCTTGAAATTGGCCAGCCTATCTACAGGATTGTCCTCACACAAATCTCATGGTCAAGTTGTTTTCCCAAGTCAAGTTCTTTAGTCATACGAGTTCTGTCCTCTTTAGCCTTTCCCCTCAAGGTCAGTATCTCATAGTGATCAATTTCAAGTGAGATCAACCAACAATGCATTGACGAAATTCACATTCATTCATCCCTCAAATGACTCAAATTTCAGGATGTCACAACTGTTTCCCTCTTATAAAAATTTAGTCCTCGAAATTTAAACCATTAAAATTCTTCTTCAAAATGGTGGGGGTATTATCGTCTCATCGATTCTTCACTTTCCTAAATAGCTTCTTCTATCCCATGGTGTTGCCAGACCACTTTGACCAAAAAGGTCATCTTGGTACATAGGGCTTGTTCCTTTCGATCTAGTACCTGTACCAGTCTTCGCTACTTCTCTACCTGACTTTTCTGGTGACTTAGCAGTCTTAAGTCTCCCTCAAGTTACTGTATCGGCATCCACTGATTGTTGAATTAACTCTGTGCCAGTAATCTTTCGCTCTCTGATTTCATCTCAACAAACTAGAGTTCTGCACTCTCTACCCTACAGTGTTTCAAACGATGCCCTCTGGGCGGTTTGCGATAAATGCTACAATGTGCTTCTAACAAGATCTCTTCCTTAAACTCCACATTGTTGGGTATACACAATCGTCCATAACATTTTAGCATTTCGTCCTCGGTGGCTTGCAAATCAGCCTTTCTCTTTTTCTGTATCTTCCTGCAGAATCTTTTGGATCTCAGGATCTATCAATTGCAATGTCCCGATTCTTAGCTATACTTCCAGTTCAATTCTGAGGATGGCCATAAGACTTGAAAGGCGGCCTACCTCAGATTTGAAACCGAATCTCCAGCCCCTTCGAGTAAAATCCACTCCCGAATCACCATCTGCGCAATCGATGACTTTTGATTCAACGCATCTGTAACTTTACAAGCTTTTCTAGGGTGATATCGGAGGTTACAATCACAGTCCTTGAGATGTTCCATCCAACAACACTGTCTCTTGTTTAATTCTTTCTCAATCCTCAATTGGTGATAACCCATACTCAAGTCGACCTGTGAGAACATCGAAGCTCTCTGTAACTGATCAAACAGATAGTCAATTCTTGGCAACAGATACTTGCTCATGATTGTCACTCGGTTGAGTTGCCGATAGTTGATGCAAAGGTGCAACTACCCATATTTCCCTCTCCAAACCAAACTAGTGCTCTCCAAGGTGATGCACTAGAACATATAAATCCTTTATCCAAAAATTCCTATATTTGCACCTTTAGTTTTTTCAAAGTTCCAAGCATGAGTCGAGTCCGGTTAATACTTTCTCGAATGATGTTGACCAATTGACCACAGCTTCAGCCTTGGTCGGGTTCACGAAAATCCCATCCATGTCCTTATAAGGTCTAATGTAAGGTCTAAAACACTGCCCTTAAACGTCTTTCATACTTCTCTGGACTTCTAGAGTATACCCAGATGTCGTCGATAAACACTATCACGACTCGATCTTTCTTTCTAGGAGCAAACTAGAAGATGATATAGCTAGTATAAGCACCTAGAGGGGGATGAATAGGTGTAAAAATAATTTCTCGAGATACGAAAGAAATACTAGGCAGACAATAGAAAGGAAGTTCTCCTTTAGTTAACAAAACGAATTATGATCAAAGTAAAGCAGAGAGTAGGGAAGAGAAAATTGAACACAAGGTTTGTAGTGATTCGGCTTATTCCAAGCCTACGTCCACTCTTCTGCACTGACAGCCCACCGGCTAGATTTCACTATGAACAAAAGAGATGTTACAGCAATGCTTTCCCTTGATTCCTCAGTGTAGATATTCTACCACACTTCCTCAAGGTATCTCAAAATATAGACTCTCTCTTTTGCGTACAAGATTTCGCTCAGTAAATGAATTGACTAAGAATCAAGGAGCTTCAGACTTTGGAATTCTTCTATCGTGCACCCACACGAACAAATGAAACGTCTTCCTTTTATACTCCTTTATGCCATCATACCCGTTGGCACTTACCAAAGGAATTCTTCCAATCTTCCCGTTGGACAGAATCAATTAGGAAGATCATTCGAGCTATTAAAGGAACATGTCGATAGCCCATCAATCCTGCTCGTCCATACAATCAGGATCTCGGTTTCCATAAGTAGAACCTTCCAAGAATACTTCGCCAATCATCGGATCCTTAATCAATATTGATTCGAATAAAGGAATCCGTTATGTCATATCTAGTCAAGAGATCTTCTCCAGTCGATAAGGCCAAATCCTCAATGAAGCACTCAGATATGGATAGCCTTTCTTCAACGAATTAGAAACTGTCAATGAGAATAGACTTTGAGTCTTGATCCGGCAGTCCGGAGGTCTTCGGACTTTAAATAGTAGAGTCTGCAAATCTTCGGACTAGCGATGGAAACGTTTTGTCGCTTCAAAATATTCTAGAAAGATTTCTCCAACAATCTCCCTCTTTTTGATGGTGACAAAACTTTCCCCGCAGATTTGAATAACTTTGACCCGCAAAACATTACTCAAGCAAATATGGATATCTCATAAAGATTAATGGCTTAATGATAACACTAGAATCTGCAACCATAGAAAATAGGTTAGTCTTGCATGAGAGTAAAGCCATTAATAAGATATCAATATAAGCGGCAGTCAAATCCAAATCCACATTCAGTTCACGTCCAGAGACACAAGTCAAACATCAAAACAAACTAAAAGTTCAACAAGTTTAAGTTCAAAGTTCAAAGATTTCAAATCTCGCATCTCTCCCCCTTTTTGTCATCATAAAAAGGTTGAGATGTGAATAGAATTGAGTCAAGTTTGCTTGGGAACGCGAACAAGCTGGAAATCTCCCATTGACTGGACGATGCCTTCCAGCTTTTTCAATTCTTCCTTCAGTTGAGATACCTCTTCACCTTTAGCATTTGCTTGAATCTAAAGAGCAAGGGCTTGGATCTGATCAATCAAGGAAACGGAAGAAGCTTGTCCTGCATTCTTCAAGTTCTGAACTTCGCACTCCAAAGCATATATCTGACCCCGCATTTCCAAGAGAACATCAAGGATTCTGTGAAAATCTGCTGAGTTATCAGTCTGCGTACTAGCTTCGGCATGATCTGATGGAGTAAAAGAAGACGATGGTATATCAACATAATCACGCAGATTTGGCGATGAAGCATCATGTCCCTCCTCAGGAAATTGAGAGGCATGGATGTCCTCTGGATCTGCTGGAGAGCAGCTGACTCCTTCACTGGTAACAGGATATGAGGACATTCCTCTTTGTTCCCCATCTCCCCCTATTTCCATGGCTTCAGGTGGAGAAGAGTGTTCCTCATGCTCTCCTTCCTCTTGATTTTCTCTTTCTTCTTCTTCTTCTTCAACCCTTTCCTCCTCTTCTTCTCTTTCTTCAGCTTGTCTCTCCTCTTCTTCCTTCTCTGCTTCTTGATCCTCTGCTTCTCTCTCCTCTGCTTCCATCTCTTCTTCTTCTTTCTCCTCTGTTTCTCTCTCTCTCTTCTTCTTTCTCCTGTCCTTCTATCTCATCTGCTTCTTTCTCCTGTCGTTCCATTGACTCTGGAATAGAACGACTCAGCTTCTTCAATGCCATAGCAGAAATGGTGAGGTCATCCTCATCATCTTCATCCTCAATGAGGAGAGCTCTTCTCTTTTTGGATGGAGCAACCATGGGCTCCTTCCCTTTTCTTTTCGTTGCAGAAGAGGCTTGATGAGGCTTGGCAGGGGTTGTCTCCTTGAATTTCTCCAACGCGTTGTCGAGTTCTTTCAGACGCATTTTGGACACCATTTTCAGTCCTACCACCATTTTGTCACACGGTCGAACACAGAGAATTTGTGGAGGCTGAATATTCAAATGTCTGAATAACTTTGACACAAGACCTGGAAAAGGAAGTTGACCCTTGTCCTTCACCATTGCTCTATACATGTGGAACAAAATAGTGTGAGGAAGAGAAAACTTTTTCCCAGCATTGATGGCGTACATCAGCTTGCCTCTGAGTTAGAAACATCAGTCTTGGAAGTTTATTTCGGTCTGAGGCAATTGATCACAATCTTGTGAAGCAGAATGTTGAACGCATGCATCCTTGAGTAGGAAATCCTTCCCTCTGTCCTTCTGTCTTTAACAAGTTCCAATGTGGCACGAGCAATAGAGACACTGATGGGTTGATATCTCCCTCTCTCAACCCCAATCACATCCGCCAGCATATCCACATCAACCACAAAGTCCTGATCTCGGACACTAAAAGAGATTCTATTCGCATCCAAGAAACTAAGATTTGAATATAAATATGCAGTTAATTGAGCATAGGCTTCTGTGGTGTCAGAACAGAATTGCTCAAGTTGAAGAAAACTGAACTTTTCCCTCAAATTGACATTCACAACATCAATGAAATCAAAATCCACACTCCTAGGGTTTATCACCCCACGCTTCAACAATTTGGAGTATAGATCCTTATGTTCCTTAGATCTAAACAACTCTGTTCTTTTTCCTCGAATTTTCGCCGCAACACCCATTCTCGGTTGAAATTGGCTATACAATTTGTCATCATCATTTCCATCGACCGGATTCAGTCCCCCAACACGCGGATCACTTGGGATATTTGCAAGGGTTTCTTCTGCCAACCCCTTAGGAGCAATTCCCAAACGCTCCATTTTTCGCAAAAAGATGTACTCATTCCCATATCCCTTGGCCTTAAGAAACTCATCGATGTAGTTCAATGGAGTACCAGTCATCTTTAAAGCACGGTAAAGCTTATAAATAAAAGACGGCCTTTGAATTCTTATAGGATCTGCGTCTTCAACGATTTCTTCCTCTTGTTGATGACCAGCACCCTGTGGACTAGTTGGTGGAGAATGACGCTGTTGAGAATGTTGTGGGCTCTCTTCGCTGACTTGGTGACTCCTCTTCCTCGGTGAGATCAAAGTGAGTAGGCCCCTCACTCATTCGCCGCGGTCCCCGCTTTGCGATCCTCGAAGACTTTCTTGAAGACGACATCTTTCTCAATCTTTGAAAGATTCCTTGCTTGAATTTTCCCAAGAAAGATGACAACTTTTTCAAGATTAAACAAGGAAACGAGACGGGAGTGGAAGATGGATGCTTTTTAGGGTTTTGGAGTTCAACGAAGAGGAACCGACTGTATATAGCTAAGTCGAAACGGGTGAATGCTAAACGTCGTAAAGGAAGGTTAAAAGATGCCTTTTTAAAAAATAACTGCCTTTTTCAAAAATAGATAACTGCCATTTTTTTAAAAGAAAAATTAACTCTTTTTGAAAAGGAAAAATTGCACTTATCACGGAAATTGAAGATAGGAAAAATTATTTATAGAAAGATGATCGTACCTTTCCGAGATTTAATATAATAGAAAATAAAATAACTTACAGTCAAGAACCATGTTTGTCTAAGTCTAAGAGTCTCTAGACTTTAACTTCTTCAAGCTTCAAGATGTTGAGTCTAGAACGGATGATTTCAAATTGACTTTTCTCCAAAGGCTTTGTAAATATATCCGCCAGTTGGTTCTTTGAGTCAACAAACTGAATCGAAACTTCTCCATTTTGAACATGATCTCTAATGAAGTGATGTCGAATCTCTATATGCTTTGCTCTTGAGTGAAGAATTGTATTTTTGGTAAGGTTGATTGCACTTGTGTTGTCACAGTTAATCTCCGTGCATGAATCTTCAATTCCAAAGTCTCTTAGCTGTTGTTTTATCCACAGTATTTGTGAACAACAACTTCCGAGAGCTACATACTCGCTTCGCTGTAGAAAGGGCTACTGTATTTTGCTTCCTTGAAAACCAAGACACGGCCCCTGCTTCCAAGTAAGCGACGGTACCCGAGGTGCTCTTTCTATCAACTCGCAATCGGCTAGATCCGCGTCTCGAGTATCCAAGAAGAGTAAAGTCTCCCTTTTAGGATACCAAAGACCGAGGCTTGAAGTTGAAGCAATGTATTTGATAATACGCTTTGCAGCACTTAGATGAGATTCTTTAGGGTCTGCTTGAAATCTAACACAAATGCAAACACTAAACAAAATGTCAGGTCTAGAAGCAATAAGATAAAGAAGTGAACCGATGATACTCCTATATAGCTTCTGGTCAACTTTCTTTCCTCCTTCATCTTTGTCTATCTTCAAGGAACTTGATATTGATATATCAGTCTTTTCGCAATTTTCAGTCCAAACTTTTTGACAAGATCATTAGCATATTTTTCTTGATGAATAAAAGTTCCTTCCTTCAATTGTTTCACTTGAAGTCCAAGAAAGAAGGTTAGTTCACCCATCATGCTCATTTCAAATTCATCCTGCATAGACTTAGAGAATTTCTTGCACAAACTTTCATTAGATGATCCAAAAATAATATCATCAACATATATTTGAACAAGTAGAAAACTTTTGCTTTCTCTCTTGATAAACAGAGTAGTGTCTACTTTACCTTTGACAAAGTCGTTTTGAATTAAAAACTTACTCAGCCTGTCGTACCAAGCTCGAGGTGCTTGTTTTAAACCATACAAGACCTTTTTCAGTTTGAATACTGAGTCTGGCTTCCTTGGGTCTTCAAACCAGGTGGTTGTTCCACATAGACTTCCTCATGGATAAATCCATTCAGGAAGGCACTTTTGACGTCCATTTGGAATAACCTGAAATTCTTATAACAAGCAAAAGCAAGTAATAATCGAATTGCTTCTAACCTTGCTACTGGTGCGTAAGTCTCGTCATAGTCTATCCCTTCTTCTTGCGTATATCCCTTGGCCATGAGTCTTGCTTTGTTTCTTACGACTTTTCCTTTCTCGTTCATCTTGTTCCTGAAAACCCATTTAGCTCCAATAATAGATTTACCTTTTGGTTTAGGAGTCAACTCCCAGACATCATTAATGCTGAATTGTCTCGAGTTCTTCTTGCATAGCTTCAATCCAGCTTTCATCGATAAAGCTTCTTCTATGCTTTTTGGTTCTATTTCGTAATAAGAGCCACAAGCACTAGACTCTTCGCGCCTTTTGGATCTTGTGCGAATTCCTTCATTAATGTCGCCAATAATGAGATCTTTGGGATGACTGGACTTATGCTTCCGCATTCTTGGTTGATTTGTCGGGTTGATGATCACTTCCTTCATTTGAATCTTCAATAACCACTTGTTGCTAGTCTTTTAGTCTCGATTTGCTTCTTGAGATTTAGACTTTGTAGAGTCTCGAAACAGGTTCAGATTCTTCAAGATGAGTTTGAATAGATTCATTTTGCATAGAATCCTGGAATTTGACATTCATTGATTCCTCCTGATTGACTCTTGTTGTTATAGACTCGTAGGCTTTGCTTGAGGTAGAATATCCAAGGAAGATGCCTTCGTCTGATTTTTCTTCAAACTTACCAACTCGATCATTTGCATTTTTCAATATAAAGCATTTGCATCCGAACACATGAAAATATAAAACAATAGGCTTCTTTCCTTTGAATAACTCATAGGGGGTTTTTTCCAGAATAAGCCTTAGAAAAACTCTATTGATAATATAACATGCTGTTGAAACTGCTTCAGCCCAAAATCGTGAAGAGATGTTGCTTTCAATTAAAAGAGTTCTAGCCATTTCTTGAAGCAATCTATTCTTTCTTTCCACAACTCAATTTTGCTCTGGAGTATATGGAGAGGAGAACACATGCTGAAAACCAGATTCATCACATAATTTTGTAAAATCTTGATTTTCAAATTCACCTCCATGGTCTGTTCTTATACTTGAGATAACATACCCTTTTTCATTTTGAACCTTTTTAGCAAATTTTTCAAAATAAGAGAAGGTTTCAGACTTACTTGCCAGGAAATATACCCAAGTAAATCCTAAGTAGTCATCCACAATTATTAGGCAATACTTCTTACCTCCAATGCTTTGAGTTCTGATTGGTCCAAAGAGATCCATATGCAGAAGCTGTAGTACACGATTAGTGGAAACTTGATTTATTGGTTTAAAGGAATTTCTTACCTGTTTTCCCAATACACATGGTGTGCATAGATCAGACTTTTGGTATGATAAATTGGGTAGACCACGACCAAGCTTCTTTGTTGAAATTTTGGCTATCTACTTCATATTGATGTGCTCAAGCTTTCTGTGCCATAAGCTCGCTTCGTCTTGAATTGAGATTAGACATTGCGATTCATCTGGATTCACATCCAAGAGGTAGATATTTCCATGTCTTCGACCCATGAATGACTCGAGTAGAATCTTGACCGGTTCCCGAACATATTCCCTCTTGAAAGTTGATTTTGAAACCAAAAGTATCACACCTGATCGATGCGAGCATATTGTATTGAGTCCTTCCACTGGAGAAACATTGCTTATTGTGAGGTTTCCAATCTTTACAGTTCCAAATCCCACAATTCTTCCTTTGTTGTTTCCTCCCAATGAGACTTTTCCACCATTTACTTGAACGAGCTTTATGAAGCAATTTGAATCTCCCGTCATATGTCTTGAGCATCCACTATCGAGATACCATTTTACATTTTTCTTGATAGTGACCTCGCATTTAAAAAAAGAGACTCAAGCTTTCTTTGGTACCCATATTTTCTTGGGTCCATTGGTGTTAGTATGATATGCGGCTTTTGCCCATGCTTTCTTAAAGGTTTCCATACCATAGGACATTCTTTTTCAAAATGATCTCGCACTATTGCACTTTGAACATCGAGAGCATTTCGATCTCTTTGGTTTTACAAAAACCTTTTGAAATGATTTTTGTAAGCATCTCTTGTGGGTCTTTGCTTAATTCTTTCCTTCACTTTAGGAAAATCAATTAAAGGAATGGTTTCGCTGTCATTTCTAAACCGGATTTATTGAAATAAGGTCTTTGTGCTGAAAGAATTTTCTCAAGTTTCTCAGATCCTATTGAAAATCTTTTTGAAATATTTGATAAGTCATTTTTTTAAAATGCATTTTCTTTCAAGAGATTATCTTCACTTTCTTTAAGAGTAGAAACATTCATGTCTAAACATTTCAACTTTTCTTTCAAAACATTTTCCTGTTGTTTTAGTGCAGAGTTTTCCTTTTTAAGTTCGGAAATCCTTTTTAAGAGAAGTCTTAAGACTAAAACACAGCTCATCAATGTATTTAGAAACTTTAACAGGGATTTTAAAGTTACTTACCTCATATTCTTGTCTGAATCTAAGTCTGTCTCGGAGTTTGAATCGAATCCGATTATGCCATCGACATATATTGGCATAATCATCATCACTTTCTTCACACTCTGTATCACTCAAGGTTTCTGCTTTAAGAGCCTTTCGATACTTTTCAGCTTTTCCTTTCTTCTTCCTCAGAAGTGGACAGTTGGGTTTGATGTGTCCCTTTTCTTACATTCAAAGTAGACTACATCTTTGTTTGATTCATCATCATTAAAGACTTGGTCTCGTTGCTTTTGAAAACTTTGTTTCTTTGGATTGAATCTTCTTCCTTTTGTTTCAGCTTTCTGAATCTTCTTATCATGAGAGCAAGCTCCTCATCATCCATATCGTCTTCAGAATCTCGTAACATCGAGATTCATCATTGATTTTAATGCAATGGATTTCTTACCTTTAGGATCTTCATCTTCATTGATTCGTTCCACTTCATAAGATCGAAGAGTTCCAACCAACTCATCGACGAGATAGTGGCATGATTCTTTGTGTCTCTCTTATTGAGGTCTTAATGTGATTCCAATCCTTGGAGAGTCCACGCAGTAGCTTGTTTACCTTCATGGGATCAGAAATTGGTTGACCTTGATTTTCAAGACCATTCACGATTTACGTAAAACGACTAAATATGTAGTTATAGATTCTCCCGATTTCATTTTGAAGGCTTTGTATTGACCGAGGAGAATGTTGATTCTGGTCTCTTTCACTTGATCGTTCCTTCATAGGTGATATGTAATCTATCCCAAACTTCTTTTGCTGTAACACAAGAAGATATTATGTTATATTCGTAGATGACAAAGCACAATATAAAGAATAAATTGCTTTTGCATCAAGAGCTTGTCTCTTGATTATCTCTTCCTGAGTCATTTCACTAGACTCAACAGTTTCTTTTCCTCTCTCTGAGACAGATGCAGCTTTAGGAGTGATTCCCTTTTCTACAACGTCCCATTCTAGAGGATCCTTTGATCTTAGGAACGCTTTCATCTTGTTTTTCCAGATGTTGTAACCTTCCATCAAAGTAAGGTGGTCTGGTATTGCTTTGCCCTTCCACTAGCCCTGGAGCTAGCATACTAGCCATGGATCTTTAACTCTGAAGTAAAACACTTCAAACACAGTGAGTACACAGGCTCTGATACCAATTGATATAGCTAGTATAAGCACATAGAGGGGGGTAAATAGGTGTAAAAATAATTTCTCGAGATATGAAAGCAATACTAGGTAGACAATAGAAAGGAAGCTCTCCTTTAGTTAACAAAACGAACTATGATCAAAGAAAAATAGAGAGTAGGGAAGAGAAAATTGAACACAAGGTTTATAATGGTTCGACTTATTCCAAGCCTATGTCCACTCTTCTGCACTGACAGCCCACCGGCTGGATTTCACTATGAACAAAAGAGATGTTATAGCAATGCTTTCCCTTGATTCTTCAGTGTAGATATTCTACCACACTTCCTCAAGGTATCTCAAAATATAGACTCTCTCTTTTGCGTACAAGATTTCGCTCAGTAAATGAATTGACTAAGAATCAAGGAGCTTCAGACTTTGGAATTCTTTTATCGTGCACCCACACGAACAACTGGAACGTCTTCCTTTTATGCTCCTTTATGCCATCATACCCGTTGGCACTTACCAAATGAATTCTTCCAATCTTCCCGTTGGACAGAATCAATTAGGAAGATCATTCGAGCTATTAAAGGAACATGTCGATAGTCCATCAATCCTGCTCGCCCATACGATAAGGATCTCGGTTTCCATAAGTAGAACCTTCCAAGAATACTTTGCCAATCATCGGATCCTTAATCAATCTTGATTCGAATAAAGGAATCCATTATGTCATATCCAGCCAAGAGATCTTCTCCGTCGATAAGGCCAAATCCTCAATGAAGCACTCGATCTGGATAGCCTTTCTTCAACGGATTAGAAACCTGTCAATGAGAATAGACTTTGAGTCTTGAGTCGGCAGTTCGGAGGTCTTCGAGACTTTAAATAGTAGAGTCTGCAAATTTTCAGACTAAACCGATGGAAACGTTTTGTCAGCTTCAAAATATTCCAGAAAGATTTCTCCAACAGAAGATTCCTCAAGAAACGCGCCAGAAATTTTCGTACTATGGAGATGCTCTCCACTTTCAATTCCTTAACTGTCATACCCACTATAGTTGCCAAATAACCTTGGCAACCCACATCTAGAAATCGAGTTGCCTTAAATGACTACATTAAAATAAATGAGGGTCCTCCTTGATTGTCGACAAACTTGAAACTTTCTCTCACTAACGGGTTAAACTGAATCACTACATAACAACAATTCAATACCACAAGATGCTCCTTGAGCCAATCTTTTTCCATTTACAACCTCAAAGTTATACATAAGCCAAAAATAGCCAAGTACTACTCTATTAAATGATTCTCCTTTTTACAACTTCATTTCAATAAACTGAAATTCTACAAGCTTAACCAAAAATTCCGATGTGCCACTTTGATAAAATTATCCCAAAAACATTTTTCCCCTAATCGGTGCATGGCTTGGTTTAGTCCTGTTCCCTTTGCCATCCCAGTGGCGCCCTATCTACAGTGTATTCGGTGGCACGTTCCCTCTGTTTTGTTCCATCGGTGGCGGCGATAGTAGCTACTGTGGTCCCATAGGCCTGTGCGGACAACCCTTGAGTCGGTGCCCGTACTGGTTACATTCGTAGTAGGCTTGTATTATCGAAGGATAGGGGAGATTTCCATGTCTCCCTCCACACACCAGACAGACTCCCTTACGTAGTTCTTTCTATTGGGTGGGATGGGATTCCTTCTTCCCATCATCGGTCCCTTTCTAAACCGGCGATTATCTCAGTTAGGTGTGAACCGCGAGCCAGATGCGGTCACCCTCTCAATCATGTTCTTTTCGATCATCCGTGCCCTCTCATACATCTCATCAAAGCTCTTTAAATTCAAAAGCACCAGCTGGTCTGTCAACTCCGGCTTCAAGCCATCCTTAAATTGTTTTGCCCTATCCATAGGGTGCTCTACCAACCTCGGCGTATACTTGGTCAACTCGGCGAACTTCGCCTCATACTGATCCACCGACATTTGATTCTAGTGAAGTCGTTGGAACTCTGCCATTGTCGACTCTCTCGCACTGTCCGAGAAGTATTTCCCATTAAAAGCTTCACAAAAGACACCCCATGTCTAAGCTGTGCCTTTAGGGAACACTCTTCCTTGAGTGGCTTCCTACCACGTATCGGCATTACCTTGAAGCTGATAAGCTGCTAGAAGTACTCGATCTCCCTCTGAACACCTCAGCACTGTGAAGATCTTCTCAATATCCCTTAACTAAAGGGTCGTAGCCTTAAGGTCGCCCACACCACTAAGCCATGGTGGCTTAAGTCTCCGGAACTGCTCTACCAGCTTGTGCATCGATCTCCCCCCAATTACAATCCCAGGTTGGACTCCAGCAGGTGCGACTGCAGCAACGGCAACGGCAGCTTGATTATGAACTTGCTGCCTCATCAAAATTCCAAAAGACTCAAGTGCCTGAACAATCCTATCTAATCTAGGATCGTCAGGTGCTGCTACACAAGTACTAGCCTGAGTTGGTACTCTCTCACTCGCGCTGGCTTAAGCCTACTCTCTTCCTTGGGTACCGACCATAGTCGGCGTCCTATCCCAAGTGACAAACGCGATAGACCTCCTCATAGGAGTCTTTTGATCTGGATCACTCATCCTATAGGATCTTTACATAACCTGCCTCCTAATTCCACCTCGAATTAGGAAAATTGAATGACTCACACAAAACAACTACCAATCAACTAGCCAATCACATGCGTCTGCATAAGGAAAAAGTCTTTCCTACTCACTATCCCAAAACCCTTCACACCTTATCACTCCAAATTCTAACATCGCTCTGATACCACTAAATGGGGATGTCACGTCTTGAACCTCGAGCACGCGCACATCCCTCGGTGGTCGATAGAAAGCGACATTCCTAGGACACGTCGCCAACCCATTCATTTTAATGCACAAGCGGAAGTGATTTAACTAATCCCCTAACAATAATAAACATGAGATAGAAAAGCAGAATGACCAATTTCAAATCAAATACACTTTCATAAACACCTCAAGCTTATACAGAAGGTCTATCTTATAAAGAACTATTGAGCCACCTATGCTCCTGACCCTTCCGCTTCAAGCTCCGGGTTTTTCACACTAGGGACCTGAAAAATGGTTATATAATAACCGGTGAAATATAAATCTTAGCAAGTCCTCCCCCTAGTCCCCTTATCTGAACACCAACTCAACTCGGGGTATCTCTTCAGAACCACCCCATAAACAAACCAAAGATCAACAACCAACACTTAATAGTCGGTTCACATGCAACCTTACTTGGTATGCCATACCCTGCACGTTATAATTTAGCACGATACATGCAATGCACATGACCATTAGATGATGTAGTTCATCAATCACATGTGAGTCGCGTCACAAGCGATCTCACCTGGCCATTGCCACACCCTACACGTTATCAATTCATGCATGCGTACCATAAACAATGTGCGCAACTCAAGCATAGTCAAACCAAAGATGCCATGATTCTCATACGCTCTTGCACATTAGTGTGCCACACAGCACATATCGATCAATGACACGGGTCCTGATTATAAGGTAAAATCAATGTGATACGTCCCATTCCATGCCGCACAATTTTACCCCATTATAAGGCCCAACCATCTCAATACTCATGTGTTCCAATTAATTTCACCCACATAGGCACGACCTACCCGACACATAGCTATACAGCCATATAGGTACAATCTACCCGGCACACAACAATACCGCCACATAGGCATAATCCACTTGACACACAGAAATACCGCCACGCAGGCACAATCTACTCGACACACAGAAATACGGTCACACAGCCATGATATTACGCTACATAGGCACGATTAATTATCACCACACTAGCACGGGCTTTCCACATAGGAGCATCGCCCACTCGACACACAGCGGGGGACGGATTCAACTCAATGATCATGCAAGCACACTACTACAACTCCCTTTTTTATCTTTTGGCACTTAGCCAATGCATACACGCTTGCATATACACTTGTAGATCATTTTCGCCTAAAGGCGATACATTTCGATGTCCCTCGGACAAACCGTTTTTCCCTTCTTTGTGAAAATCACTCGATTCATGCGAATGCCCATGCATTTACACATCCATTCACTTCATAAAATTAACACACATGAAATTAGGCCACTTTTCGCATTTTGGATGAACAACATATGTGAACAGTGCGCATGAACAGTACTGTGTGAACAGTGCACGTGAATAGTATTTTGTGAATAGTATCGCCTTCACAGTAAATTTCCAGAATTTAATAAACAATAAATTAAATTCAGAAGTCATTAAAAATATTAATTAAAGCAAACAATCAATCAATTAAAGCTAAACATGCTTAATCAAACACATAAGCCACATTAAGTAAATAAAGTAAGATTAAGCTAACCTAATCTAATCCATCCATCTAACCACCTATCTTAGGGCTAATACAACTTAATTAAATCTCCTAAACTAGAATTAACACTAACTAAACCAACCCTAAGCAAGTTTAGGCCCTAATTGAAGGATTAGGAGCTAAACTCACTCATTAAGCGGGCCGGAGACACAGATGCGGCAACGACGATGGTGGCTACGCTCAGGAACCTCTACCACAATGATCCAAGGTGGTCCCAAGCTCATAACAACAACCACAACTCGGGCTCCCACTGAAACTCCCAAAAACTAGACTACTAGAGGAGAAAACAAGTTGGACGGCAGATTGGAGCTCTTGCGAGGGGTTGGCTGGCAAATGGCAGCACCTAAGGGTCAAGTGGGACTTGCTAGTGGCTGGGCTAGGTGGAAGCTTGGTCGAAATGGAGGAAAAATGCAAAAAATGTGAAATAGGCGAAACCGAGTGGACTCCAGGCGGTCCAGCGAGAGGCTACTTGCGATCGGTGGACGGGTCGGTTGGCGGCTTCATTCGGCAAGCGGGCGATCTCGTTTGTACGGTCTAGGCCTCTTGGACACGGTGGTCGGTGGAGCGTGGGCTGATTCTCATGGGAAGGCAATGAACAACTCAAGTTTTCGCAAGAAGGTCAACTGGTAGTAAACGGGGGCTAGGCGGTCGGAGCGCCCTTGTCTTTTGGTCG